>JADRCC010260242.1:0-11630 GCA_019843855.1 Hylomyscus alleni | reverse complement strand
AGGGTGATGAGGAGGAAGAAAGGGAGGGAAAAGAGTTGGGGGCCAGCGGGGCAAAAAAAAAGAATAAAGGAAAACAAAAAAAAAAAAAAAAAAAACCCTCTCAAAAAAAAAAAAAAAAAAAAAAAAAAAAAAACACAACAAAAAAAGCTGTTTCAATTTAGAAATACACAGTGTAGACTTGTGGTTGGTATTTGAATTCTCTTCAGAAATTTAGCTTATTTTCCAAAGGGATTCATTTGTAAGTGGAGTTTTCTGTACGTGGGAGATTTTAGAATATCTTTCATTTTTCTGTTTTTATAATGAAATCATGGCATGGTTTTTAAGTCAAGCTTCTATGAGACATCCATTGTTACTATTTGAGAGTGCCCAGCAACTTCTTTCCTATGCATGGTTGTGATGCTTGCAATTAGATTATATCTCTAACACCCTACTTACGGAAATTCTAATCTGTGTAGACTCTGATCATCATATGGTGACAGCATATTAAAATATTTTTCTTTTTTAGAGGTTAATTTGATTTTATTTAATTATATATATGTCTTGGGGGATATGTGCATGTATATGCTGATGTCCATGGTGGCCAGACATATTGGATTCCCTGTAATTAGAATTCCACATGGTTATGAGCCACTCATTATAGGTGCTGAAAATAGAACTCAAGTTCTCTGGAAAAGTACTATGTGCCCTTAAATTCTGAGCCATCTTTCCAACTCCAAATCTTTTAAAAGGGTAACAGTGTTAAATGTCTTCACACATCATGGCAAATGTGTGAAGGCCTCTGACTTCAAATTGCTTCAACATAAATGGTTTGGATAGAGAAGAGAGAAGGGAAATGATATAATTATAAATATATAAAAATGAAATTTTAGAAAATGAAGGAAATAGCCTTGGGTATGTCTTGAAAGTGAAGGAGAGCAAGTCTGCTAACATTCCACATGGGGTAAAAAGACTTCAAATCTATGTGAGAAGCTGTGCTCATATAGATACATGAATTTATGCTGGGATATTAACAGGAATGATCCTAAACTTTTCAACTGGAATCTACCATCAGAACTAAGGGCACTATCTGATTTGAAGACTAACTAAATCATAGGAAATGAGTTGTACTCTCAACATGTACTTGTGACTGAGAAAGCTGTAACTGAAATGACTATCGAGAGTAATTGTATATTAGCAGTAAGGTATAGTATCAGTTTATATGACATTTTAAAAATAAATCTTTGAGAGCTGGAGAAAGAGATCAACAAGCTAGAGCAAATATTGCTCTTGTAAAATACTCCTGTTCAGTTTTCAGCACCTACGTTGGGGGACTCATAACCACTTGCATCTCCAGCTTCAGGGGACGTAATGCCCTCACCTGACCTTTGTAAACACAGTTACACGCACAAACTCACACAGAATACATATAAACATATAATTAAAAATAAAATTGCCACTTCTAAAATCCATATTTTAATTACTGTAGATAGAAATTGAGCAATTACTTCCGGTATGACTTATAGTATGTTTTCTTCTTTCTGGACTTTGAAGTAACTTGTCTCTATTTTCTATATTCATATTCAGCTTCATGAATGTTTTGTTGAAAACAATGTGGGAGTTTTTTCTTCCTCTTTTTTATTTTCATTTCACTATACCACTAGAATTTTAGTGAGTTGATTGAAAAGCATGTTTCTCACGACTAAAAATATTTTCTAAAGGCTCTCATCATTAGCTAGGCATTCTGTGTTTGTAAAATAAAAAATATATTTTATTGTTGAGGAAAAGTAACACCACATATCTTCAGAGAATTTTAAAAACTTTGATGCATAATGGCATTTAATTTCAGCATGAGAAGGGAGAATTATTCCTGAAAATATTACCAGTCATTGAGGTGTTGAGGCTCTAGGTACCTCAACCCTAACTGGTTCTAAGGCCAAACTTTTGCTTGTTTTGGAGGAAGTCTGACAGTTTACAGCATCTCCAAGGTAACTGATATTGCATTTCACAGTTAATCATAGAAACGAGTGCCTTCTGCCACACCTCCCACCCACTATGCCTTTCTTGCAGAGTGTTTGGGGTGACACACAATAGCTAACTGTGTTTGTGTGTTTTCCTGCTGTTCTGTCTACTAACACTTAACTGCCTAGTAATTTTGCTTGGGATCTTAGGATGCAATCTTAATTCCTTACTTTAAAATGTATTGTAAACACAAGTTTTCACATTCATCACTGTGATAATTACCATCATCAACTTAACTGGATTTAAAATGCAAACATACTTCTATATCTATGAAGTTATTTCCCTAAATGTTTCACTGAAGAGGGAAGGCCTTCCTTAGCTGTGGGCTGCATCAGCCCATGAGTTGGGTCCCAGACTGAATAAGAAGGTGGAAGTCAATTGAGCAGCTATCTGCTTCTTCATTATAGACCTCACATTCCTGCTTCTATGACCATTGCCATGATGGGCCATAGCATCCTCAAACTGTGAACCATTCCTTCCTCAAGTCACCTTTGTCAGATCTTATGTCACAGCACCAAGAAAATTAATGAATTAAATCACCTTTCTTGGCTTAACTATTAAGAACTTTCTTACGTGTAATGCAGATAATCATAATATTTATGTCAGCCTATATTGGAAAGAAAATATTATTTAATACTAAATGATAATAATAATAACAAGCATCTGATAATGGATTACCATGAAATCACTTTACTAACATTGAATTAACCCTTAAGTTAAGACTCTGAGATATTTGGAAGACCAAAACAGGAACAATATACCTTGCAGGTTAAGTTTTCTATTTTCAGTTAAGACAGTTAAGCGTAAATTTGTTTGTCCTGTGCAGGTTAAGGTGTCCAGTTGTAGTTAAAGAATAAGTTCTTATTTGTCCTGTGTTAAGTCCTTACGAATTAAGGTTTCTATTAATTAGTAATTAAGAATAACTTCCTGTTTCTTAGATCTGATATAAACTGCAAAACATGTTTTTTTTTTAATCTATAATAAACTTGTAACCCCATTTACATGATACTGTTACCCTTGTCCTTCCCTTTCATTGTATCTTTCTATCAATGTGTAACAGCCTACTCCCTCTCTCTTGTGAACAGGTTACCTCTCCTATAAAAGGAGCATCAAAAGGCTGCCAGGGCATGCTCTCTCAAATCACTGCTTAGGATGATACAGTCATGGGGCCAGTCCTCGATGTACCCAAATTCGAGTCATTTTTCTTCAAAAGTTTTAGAAGTAATAGCATTATCATTTCAAATTTACAGATGAGGAAATTGAGCTTAGCGAGATCCAGAAAATTTCCTGATGTGGTATTTACATGTGGTAAGTAGACATGAAACTGGTGTCTGAATCTCCACTTTTGGGGATATATCACAAAGGCTCCAAGTCATCACAATACCTACACATACTTGCTTATTGTGGAACTATAAATAATAGTCAATTATGGATCAGGCTAGGTATTCATCAAAAGATTAACAAAGAAAGTGTGATGTGTAAGTGTGTGCATGAGAGAGGAACAAAATAAGTTATTTTCAGGTAAATGTGTGAAATTAGTGGAGACAATTGATAGATGAAACTAGCCATACTCAGAAAGACAAATATTACAACTACTCTCAAATGTAGAATCTACATAAAAAAGTGTGTAAATGTGAATATTCATACTAAGTGGGGAGGAGAATAGGTCTATTTGAGGTGAATATTACCAGGAAGTGGGAAGGGGAGAAGAGAGAGTAGTAGGAAGAATCAATGTGATCCAAATATAATGACACGTGTCTGCAAAAATGTCGTAACTGAGCCCAGTATTAATTGCAGGTGAATGTGCACTTTTAAAATTAAATTCTTTCTCTGTTATGAGTACTAGTGACACTAGGTGACTTTGTTCATTACCCTTTTGCTGTAGAAGCACTTTGGTGGGAATCACAGGTAGAAACACTAGGTAGGCTATGGTTACATAAGTGATTAGGGTCTCTACTACCTCTTTTCCTGGCTCCAATAATCTATGCCCATTTTAGTTGTAGTGCATATTAAAAGAGTCTTTACTGGGCATGGTGGTGCACACCTGAATTCTCAGTGTTAAGTACAGTCTGGGTTCAAAGCCAGCCTGAGAGTAGTTTGGGGATTCAGCTTTCTTATTCACAGAGCAGTTTTTAATATATTTATTCCTTTACATTGAAATTTTTACTTTACGGTGACTTGAAAACTGGCACTGCAGTAGGATCCCTAACCTAACAATCCACTAGAGAACCTTCTAAAATTGTACCTTGATTAAACAAGGTCAGACAGGCCCATAACACTAGAAGCACCATCAAGAGGGAAATTCTCTTCAGAACTCTATGCAATAGAACATAGCTCTGGAATTAGGCATGGACATTCTTGTGTATTACTCCAGGCATCAAGTTTCCTTATTAGTAAAACAAAGACACAGATTTTCTGAGTTTTCTTTGTAAAATTTTTATGATGATTTTTTTTATGCCTTAGAAACAGAAGTCAGGGAAGAGCACATATCCCTGCCACATGTGATAAGAGCACAGAGACACAGGTCTGAGCCAAACTGATCAGTTACAGGAGTAGCATGCTTGCTACTATTTGGTGCAAGAAGATCCTGACAACAGGAGATGATTCTAGCTAAGTGTGGCTTTTTCTTTTTTATCTCCTGCATGACACCTTGTTTATAGATTTGGGTTAAGCCACATTTACTTGCATGCTTCTTTGTAATGACCTGTAGCTAGAGTAATAAGCAAACTACCTGCTACTCCATCTGTAGCACAGGCTCAGTATCTGTGGATTCAACCAGTTTTAGATGAAAAAAAATGTGTGAAATAATTATGTTTATACTAATGTGCATAGACATTTTCTTACCATTATCTTTAGAATAGTGGAGCACATCAACTGTTTATATAGCTTTTTCATCTCAACATAGGCACTTCCTGTAATCCATAGATATTTGAAGAAAGGAAGATGTTTGTCAAGGATCTAGTATTATGATGCCATTTTACACAAGAGACACTTGCCTGCAAACCTGGTGACCTGAGTTTAATCCCTGAAACCCACATAATGGTGGAAGAAGAGAGCTGATTTTACAGTTGTTCTTTGAGAATATCTGCATCCATGCCACAGCACATAACCCTTTGCTGTCCGGAACACACACAGAGAATAAAAAACAAACAACACGTCCCACACCCCTGTCCCCTTCCCAAATTCTAACAAGAAATCAATTTCTTCCCACAATCTGAATAAGTTTAGAATGAATTTTCTCACTGGGGATACTGGTACATACCTGAAATGCTCCACTTAGGGAGATGAGGACAACAAGAACTCTGAGTTAAGAATTAATGTGGCTGACATAGAATGAGCTCATCTCATAAACAAAATGAAACAAACAAACATATGTACTTAGAAGTCAATCTTCCCAGAGCTTCTAGATTTGAGCTCCTCATTAAAAATTAGTTTTGACCTTGAAAGATTCCACATAGAACAACCTAGTCTAGCATGGCTGGAAGAACTAACAGAGATTTGAGGTGATAAATGTATGGTATTTTAAGTTTCAGAGTTTATGGAAAATTACTCTGTACAGTACACAGTACAAAATTAACATGCACTTATCTGTATGTATTCCCTATGCCAATTGCTCCATTTGGACTCTTTTGGCTCTATAGATGAAAAGTTTTCATTGAAGCTATTTTCCAATGACTTTTCTTTTGAATTTATGACTTTAAATATAGATGAGAAATATTCATGCATTCATTCAGTAAATAGTCATTAATTGCCTATTCCAGGACTTTCTAGATACTGAGGATTGTCTGGAGCCTCCTTGACCTAGAGATGGTTCAAACAGGACATGGAGTAGGTAGGACTCTGGTGTGGCTTTAAATACTGATGGTCTCCAAATATTCTAGCTTTCTAACTATACTGAAATGCTGATGATATCTTCTAAAAAGTCCTAAAAACTTTCTTGCTAATTCTGAGGATTAAAAACTACTGGTTTAGGGGATTAACACCTGTAGCCTAACAGCAGGGGTGGGTGGGGTGGGTGGCGGGAATTTAGTAAGCCTTTGTTCTATCTAACCAGGAACTACAGGCTCTAGTACTACTAGTAGTACTTTCAGCCTACTAGTAGAAGTCCCACGAAGAAAAAGGGACACTTTGAGAAGTGAATTTACTGTTTATTTCAAAGGAGAAAAGCATAAAGATTCTACTTGGGACAAGGAAATTTTTTTCTTCACACTCTTCTCTTTGTTCTCAGTACTGTTCATCACAGGTTCACATATAAAAATCAAATCATAAATCGAATAAGAAGTTTACAACAGTGAATGTTTATATGCATATCCACTAGGAGTAGTTATCTGGCTAAACATTCATGACCTGTCATAGCTGCAGAGGTTCATGAAGAGTTAAAAACCATAATGAAGTTATTAGTGAAGTTTTGTATAGATAAACCCAGTCAATATTTTATTTTCTGTCCTAGCACCTATAATAAATCATTAGTTCCATTTTTACTACCTTTGGTTAATGGTTTTACAATCTCTTGGAATGTGCTCTGAGTAGTAGAAATTCTGGTTGCTATCTAGAAGTAATTAACAAGTGACACAATGAGAAACTAGCAGAGTTCTCATTGCAGTTTTGACTATCAGAAAAGGACCTAGTAGGAGTCCCACTATAAAATAGCTTAATAAACACTGATATAATTTTTAGGAATTCTTATAGGATCATCATAAAGAATTGAGAAGTCATCTATTTGTCTATATAGCATCACTACAAGACAGTACATCTTAGTAGATCTGCAGAGATCTGCTCAAAAGGGTGGGCTATAGCTAGTGATTGTCATATGTGTTTAATAATATCGGAAAAAGCATATTAATAGCAGGAATCTTTCCTAAAATGATTTTCTCCTGGACCTTGTCTAAAGGAGCAAATCTGTTGTAGATTATTTTAATCTGAGGCAGACCATCTCAAGAAGATCACCTGCTAGTTATTAGCTTGTCCTAATGGCTCCTGACAGAGGATGGAATAATAAACAGATATTCTCTATGTTTTCATGGTTGGCATCAAGATAAGCAACATGTATATGATAAAATGAAAAAAACCTTGAAAAGCAGTTATCATGGAACATAAGAATGCAGTTGGAGAGACAGGAAGGTATTATTGTATATGGTAAAGAACACATTTTATTGGGAACTCATTGGAGGGCTTAGAGGAGGAAGAAGATTGAACTGTTTTTTATTGTAGAAGGATCAGTTTGGCTGTTCTGTGGATGACAAACCAAAGTAAGATGCAGGTTAGGGTAAATATGGTGGGAGAGATAAGAGGAAGAAGGGATAGGATGAAAGATTGAAACCCAGATGATGGTGGGGAGCACTAGAGAGGAGGCACACTGGTGGCGAGCACCAGACAGACAGAAGTAGTGGTGATGGAACATAGTTAAATCTGAAGTATGTGTAATGTTAGGAAAGGAATAAAAAGAAACAATTCTCCCCTTCTTTGGTACTAGCTTACCTTTGAGATATGTACTCAGCTGTGTCACTGTCCCTCAATCAAGTACTCATTCCTTCAGACCAGCCAGAGTGACTAAGATGAGATCATTAATTCTCCAAATAACCAGATGTAACAGATTTGTTTAATCAAATTGAAACTGGTATATATTATAGATCTACAGAGTTGTTTGAGAACAAAACATATTGAGTTTTTTAAAGTGGCAGCTGGCAGTTAAATGTTGAAAAGTTTAGTCTAGGAAAACCGAGGTGACATTTTCATTTCTGGAATTTTCTTCCTCATTCATGTCAATGCTTAATAACTTAGGGCAGAGACTGTTTCTAGCTCTTGTCTGAATTTGTATATGTATTGCTATGTTTTCTGTGCTATCCCACCAGTGTGACGTGGAGCACCCTGGGAGATCTTTGGAGTCAGAGTGAGACTGTAGGATTATGAGTTGAAAGCAGAATTCTATGCTATATATCCACTTCTGGCAATTGATTTTGAAAGCACTTTAGCACTTACAAATACTTATGAGTGCTTCAGAATCTAAACTCAACCCATTACTGATTTTTCAGAAGCTCTTCTAAAACATAGTTATTCAGAGGAAAGCTAAATGCAAATATATAATGTTGATATATTTGGTGTGCTTTCAGAAAATGAAGAGAACGATGTTTCTGAAGATGTTTAAGGAATTTATACTCTTGGAACAACTTAGATTGCCTCTTCAGTGTTGGAAACAGTCTATATGTATAAGTCAAGAAACCTGCCCATGCTCTCATGGACCTTGGGTCAAAGAATAATCCAGTTTTTGTCAAATACTTAGGCAGACAAATGCATCATTTCAATGTCCCGAGAAATTCAATGAAGGAAAAGCAATATAAAAATTACTTGTATGTTAAGAGTAAGACCTTGCTGCATATGAATTCATCTTGTATCATAAGAAAATTTAAGAAAAGGACTCAATTTTAAAAAACAATATTTATAATCTATTCTCTTGGTGCTAATAACTTAGAAACTTTAAATTTAAAAAATTCAGGTTTTCACTGACAGAGTAGTCTCAGCCAGTAGCTGTTTTTAGATTCCCAGTGGCACTGATGTTTATGCCCTCCTACATAGCCTAGAAGCTTCAAATTATATATGTGTGTTTGCATTCTCATTTATTATTCTTTAAAAACATTCTATTATATTTTCTGTAAGATTGATAGGCTTTTTATGTCCCAAGATAACACAGGCATTATATTTTCATCTGTGTTCTCATCTCATTTTTTTTTAATGACTGAAATGTATTTCTCAGTCTTGTTTAATATCTTGAGAAGACCAATAAAAGCATATCTCTTACTTCAGAACAGACCAGTTTGAAATTGTTTTAAAATTTGTATCTTTTCACTGTTTTGGTGTGGAAAGGACAGAGATAGATGGTAGAAGGATGGCTAAAAGTCGAGGTGATGTATGATAAGGGCTATCCTCTCACCTGAATTACAGATCAAGGAGTTTGATTTTCAGCAACAGTTACTATGTGAGGTATATTTACCTCTATTTACTACTTCTTTAGATCTACAATAATCTTATTGTTAAGGGCTTTTTTCAAAGATATTGTTATGCAATGTATGTCTATCAGAGAGTCCTGCTATGTCTACGAGACAAGGGTATTGTGAACTTCAGAAGTGCTCTCTGCCCACAATGCTGTATATACTTGAGTACAGGATACAGACTATCAGTTTAAAGTGTTTATTTTCAACATTTTTCAAGTGTTTCATTTTAATGTTCTTTAGAGACTTACTATTTGTGACTCCAGGCTGTTCAAGTGTTTCAAATAGGTATGCAATGTCATTTCTTTCTTTCTGTTTGTTTTAAAGTAGTAATGACATATTTGATAACTCCACTCTCAATTTCACTGTTGACTTAGGAGACTCATGAAGACCCATCTGATATTATCTTGTCAGTCTGTGCCAACTGGTGAAGCAAATGATGATATTGATTCAAACTGTATCCTCCCAGCCTTACATCAAGGGTGAATATCTTTTTGGTATATACCATGTACTCAGGTCCTCAAAATCAGTCTGCTTTTGTAAGCACATTAATTCAACCACTATGATTAGTGAATAGAGGAAAGGGGTTAAACAATACTAATATAGTGGAATTTTTCAGAGTTATTAAAAACTCTTAGACTTAATGATTATTTAAACCAGGGTTGGCAAAGGTAAAGTATTTATTAATAATGTCTCCTACATTCTTATTCATGTAATTGTTCTTATATTTCTTATTATTTCCTAGAAGATTATGGTCTCCTGAATAATGCATAGAGCTGTCCTAAGACATAAAATAAATATTGGATGTTTCAATAACATGGTTTTGGATTAAATAGAAAATACAAACTGTTAGTCAAGTTATTTATATTTTAAAGGCATCAATTCCCTTTTTGGAAACTGAGATCTAGTCTGACCTGCTCTACTTATTTTGCAGGATTTTGGAAAGAAAGAATTTGACAAGCTAGATTTTGAATTTTCATTTCTATGTTATCTGGTACTACTTATCCTGATTGAAATTAAATAATTAGCCATTTAGTATTTCTTTGCTTTCTTACTGTCTATATTTCTATCTAGTATCTCCATGGATTTTACTTAAACATTTAAGTTGTTTGTATCATAAATTAAGTAAATATTTGAACTCTTCTGAATGGAAAAGGAGAATTCTGACAAGGTGACAAGAATATGTTTGTGCTCTTCTAAGCTTTTCCTGAGGATTTGGACTTAAGTGAATAAGCAGTATGCCAATTCCAATCTAGTGTTTTAGATTTTCCAAGGCAATCAAGAGTTAATTCTCCTGGAAGAGGGACTTCAAAGGTATGCAATCTGGCAGGGCTTCTGAACTACTGTAGGCTTGAAATCTGACAAGTAATGGGTTAGATAACTATTTTGAACTTAAATGTTTAGATTTATTTACATTTTTATATAAGTTGGTCCTACTTCAGAAGACTGATAAATATTAATCTAAAGTATAGTATTCCATTGTCTTAGACTGTTCAGATTGCTACAACAGATTAGGTTTTATTTGTCATAGATATGGAGGAAAAATTCAGGAGCAAGCCACTCCAATTGGGTGTATTGTTGTTCCTCTTATTCCACTTCCTTTTTGATTATTGTATGTTTATTTTGCATGTACCTAGTTGGTGATGCTCATACTGACAGTTATGAGATTTGTGGTTTGACTATTTCTTTGATGATTTATTTGATTACATTTTTCTTTGCTCTCAACATTGGACATCTTTTCATATTACTATAAAAACATTTGCTGATATTCAAAAAAAACCCTGTCCATTTGATTAGTTACTTTGCTATTGAGTAGACTGGTTACATGTTTCGATATTAACCTTTTATATAAATGGTTTACAAATACATTTTGCTTTTTGTTGGTTACCCTTTTCCATTGATTGCATTTTAGTTAGAAATAATGCCTTTTAACTTGAGAAAGTCAATGAGTTGGACTTCATTTATGAAGGTGAGTGTCACTCAATCTTCCTTGAAGCGTTTGCTTTAAGCATTTAAGAATGTAATTAATAAGTAATTTTAAAATATAAAATAAGTAATTTTAAAATATAAAAGATTAAAGCAATTTCATCATCTTGTTAGAGATAGAAAAATTCATAAAGTTTAATATCTACTAAATGATAAACATTTCCCAAACATTCACAGTAGAAAGACTCTTCCTAAAAGTCATAATTAAAAAAAAGACCTTGGTTAGAGAAAGGCAAAGCTTCCCTGGAGATCAAAAGAAAACAGTGTTTCTCTCACTTCTACTCAACACACTTAAAGCTTTTTTCAGTACAATAAAACAATCAAATAAAATTCTCAGCATGTTACCAAAACAAACAAACAAACAAAAAACAAAAAAACAAACAAAAAAATACAAAACTATATTGCCTCAATTTTTTGTTTTTGCTTTTCACTTTGCTACATATAGTTAAATGTGCATGTTACTATAAAATTTTTCTTGTTTATTTTCTAACTTTTTCATTGCCACTATATATAAAAATTACTGATGTTTGTATATTTGCCTCAAATATTCATCCTTTCTAAACAAAAAAAAACAAAACAAAATACTTAATAAACAGGTTTGGTACCTGGTATCTGTCTAGAAAATTGTCAATTTCATCCAGTTTTTCCAGTTTTTTTTTT
>JADRCC010260229.1:3762-21560 GCA_019843855.1 Hylomyscus alleni | reverse complement strand
TGTGGAGCTCACACCCTGCCCTTGAATGAATGCTGTTGGCTGTGGAGCTCACACCCTGCCCTTGAATGAATGCTGTTGGTTGTGGAGCTCACACCCTGCCCTTGAATGAATGCTGTTGGTTTTGCCTCCTGATACAGAAGAAGTTAATTACTTGAATAAATTGTCTGTTGAGTAAGACTAGATGGAATACTGGGGAAAGAATGAGTTTGGGATAATATCATTTATATTTTTATACAGATACCAAGAGTCTAACAGAGTATCCCTTGAGGAAAAGCTCCGTGTAGAGTTGCTTGAGTTTATAACCGGATATACTGTCTGTCCTCCTCCATTCCAGGGTTCTATAACCCTTTGCTGTGGATATTTGGGTCAGAATTCTTCCAGTGTTGAGGCTTAAGTCTGTGTGGTAGGGTATCTGGCAGTACCCCGTTCTCTTCCTGGTATATACCGGCTGCCACTTGTCTCCTTTCCTGCCCCCATTTGTAGTAATCAGAAAATCTTCCCAGACATATGCTAGATATAAATAGCCTCTGTCGGGGTCACAACTGCCCCTACTGAAAATCAGTTTGGTTGTGGTCTGACCAAAGGCTTTTTTTAAAAAAAAATACAGTATACTTTCTGGGCATGGCCCTGGATCTCACGCTCAGGAGGATGAGAGGTAGAGATAGACATTCTGACTGTATTTTTGGGGGGGGGGTACTTAGCATCCAGTTACATAGCTAGGATGGCACTATGTTACAGAAAAAATAAGGATAAATTATGTTTGTTTACATGGTAAAGAAAAAAAGCGAAGGTTAGCTTACCTTTGCCACTTGGCCGTCCACATTCTGATAAAAGTGGCCTGTTCTGTTCTACTAGGTGGTTTTGCCTTCTCTAAGCTCACTGGAGGATGGCAGAAGCCAGGGTTTACTCTCCTTGCCATTTAGAGGTAAGATATACAGATCATTTTTGAGCATTATTTGAAAGTCTGAAGTTTTCACAGCTTGGGTTTCTCTTTGTTCAGTGTGATGATCTGGCTGACACATTTCGAGAACCTTCTTGAACTGGATAGATTCGGGGAGGGGGGGGGGATTTAGGGACTGTTCACTGCAGCCTGTCTTGCAAACTACATCTTTAAAGACAGGATGGGAGATGTGCAGGAAATGGTGAGGTTCTTAGGGTTCTCTGTCGTCCTCATGCCTAAGGCAGCCAGCCCACCTTGAGGTAGATTGATTGGCCACAGCTAAAAAGGATTTTTGCATCTTTGAATAGTTAATTTCATTTCATGTCCTGTCCATGTCTAGTGTCTTAGAACAGTCAAATGGCCCGGCAGAAACCTTCTGGGCCACAAAACCTAAGACATTTATTACTTGATGTGTTTCAGAAAAAGATTAGGCAATCCTGGGTTTAGACCGTTCTTCTCTGTTGTTGGAGACAGACTGTGCTGAAGCAAAGGTGGAGTCCTTGAAGGTACAATTCTTATAAACTGGTTATTAAATAAGCATTGGTCAAAATTTGTATTTTAAAGGCAGGGTTCAAAACTTGTGTTTCCTACATGCCTCATAGATTTCCAGGTATCCTTGGGGAATGTCCGTGCTAGAACCAGAGATGTGTGATACACTTAACTTACATCCTTACTTATTTACTTATTAGCATTACTAGTGTGCTAGGAATTGAACCTCGGACCTTACACATGTTAAGTAAGTGTTCTCCCACTGAACCGCAATCCCATCACCACCCCACCTCCCTATCCTTCTCCTTTCCCCCTTTTTATTTTGAGGTAAGGTCTTCAAAGAATTGTATAGCCTGGCCTAGAACTCACTGTAGTTTAGGCAGTTGTCAACTTGATTTCTTCCTGCTTCAGCTTCTAAGGAGCCAGGATGACAGCCTACACCACCAGACCTAAAACCTGAAAGTTTCTTGTTAGAGGACTGCCCTGTGCATGAGTGTTCTGGACCATGAATGGAGCAGGACGAGTGTATACCTTCAGGATTGGAACCCATAACTCTGTTGAGTCTTGCTGCTGTGATCTGCCCCCCCCCACCCCAAGTGGAGTACAGAGCCCAGTCTGAATATTTGGGTTAGTCAATACACTGAAGCAGAGACCACACGTGGGTATCTTTCATAAACTGTTTATACCGAACAGGACAGTTCTCTCTGTGGTCCGGAGGGCTGCCCAGGATCTAGACTGCTCTTCTGCTCACTAAAGAGTAATTTGTCTTTCCTCTTTTATTGCTGGCTCTTAAAGCCTATGAATAACTTTCTTCTTGGTTGTGTCTCTAGAGGTTGTACGATCCATCTTTAAATCCTAGTACTCGGTCTGAACCAAATGGGTGTGGCATCTCTCACTGTTTATGGCTGACGTTTTAAATCTTTTTCTTTTTCTCTTTCTTTATTTTCTTCCCCGCTTCAGTGTGTGCTTTGTGCATTTGTCAGATGGCTTTCTTTTCCGGTCTAGGACTCTTACTATTTCCTTTTGTTTACGAAGAGCAATACAGATCCTGAACCAGTCCTTATGCTGTGCTCCTTCTAGTGAACCACTTCATCAGGATCAGGAGAGCTGGCAGGCTTGATAGTGATCTCTTTTAGCTCCTTTAGTGAAGGAATAGGTACATGTGGAAATGATAAAACAAACCAACTCCCTCACAAACAGAGGTGTGCTTTGACAACTCTTTCTTCTTCGCCAGCCAACCCAGTTCAGTTCGTCCTGCTCTGAGGAGGCTTCAGGTCAACAGCGGCTCTGTTCCTCACACTGCCATTGGCTTGCACGCCTGGAAAACACGTCCTTCCATCTTCAGCCCATGCTTCCCTTTATAAAAAATGAGGGATTCTTCTCCCCACCTTACACATATTAGTTCGATACTCAGTTCTTCTGTTTGCTTTCCTTAATAGCTTAGAAGGATATAACTCTCTTTGCCTTCCTGATCTGTCGCCCTTAGATGGGGAAAGTGGAGTTTCCAACTGTCTTCCATCGATTCTTTGTCTTCTCTTCTTTCTCCATGTTCCTGGAGCCATCAGCATGTTTTTCTGTTTTACACCCATCCGCTCTTGTCATTTGCATTTAATTCCAGACTTCCTGTCTTCCATGCGCTACCCATCAGCCACAGAGGTTGGAAACCAACAAAGGATACAGAATTTTCCTGTAGAGGAGTAAGCCTGTGAGACTTCTTGTATACTGTGGCCACTGGGCAAGAGCTTCTTCAAACCTGCTGAGAGTAGATTCTAAGGGTTCTTACCACAGGGGTGCTAATTTATACATATGTTAACTTGACTGAATTTCCAAAATGTATAGGCATTGCAAAGCAACATGTTGTGCCTGGCAAATGTGTATGATTTTTTGTTTACCAATCAAAATACACCAAAGTGTTTGAACATAATGAACACTGCAAATGTTGAAGCATGGCTGTTCACTGTGTCAGGTAATTTTCCCCCTTGGGAAAGAAGGGTGGTGGTGCGTTCTTAAATACACTTCCCTTGTCATCTCATCTGGGCAAGTGGACTCGTGTATTTAGATTCCAGCTGTTAGAAGTATGCTGTTTCCATATCCTTCCCATCTGGACTGTGACTTCCTTGGGTAGCTTTTTGTTTTCTATGTCTATTTCTAATTCATTTTCCCTTTTCTGACAGAGGAAAAGGAAGTCATTGAATCCTGTCTCTTGCATCTTGTTTGGTTAAAAGTAGTTTTCCTGCTCAGCATGTATCAATGCTTGAGACTCTCAGGGTTTAGTGGGATCAAAAGAGAGAAAGAAGCCTTGCCTTTCAGCTTGGTGCTCACAGTTACTGTTGAGGGTAAGTTCTGTCTTGTCTCCTTTCCCACGAGAAGCCCCTGTCTGTCAGCCTGGGCACTTGGGTTCCTGCATCCTTGGCTGTGTTCCCTCTGGAGTTCTTTTATTGATTGATTGATGGATAGATGGATTTTTTATTTGACCTAAATATATTTTGTTTGCAATCGAATGCTTACATAAAAGTTAAAATGAGAGTTTACATTCTTTTTAAAAACAGTTTTAAAAATTAAAATATAATTACATTGTTTCCCCTCCCCCTTCAACCTTTCCCATCCCCCCAACTTACTTTCAAAAATCATAGCTTCTTTTTCTTTAATTATTGTTGGTGCGCACAGGTGTGTGCACTGTGTGTGTGTGAGTGTGTGTGCGCGCTTGTGTGTGTGTGTGTGCATATAAATATATAAATGCAATCTGCTGGGTGTGTTCATTGTAGCTTGTATGTATGGCTTACATCCACAGACACCTATAGCTCTCACCTTTCAAGCAAGCTTCTTTTTGCAGTGGATGGAACCCATTACAGAAAGCTACAGCTGACCAGCATGCGGAGAACTGGCCAGAGGGTTGCTGTATTTACAGTACAACCTTACAACTGAGGCACAGGCAGCCTTGCAGGGTGTGGATTGAGACAATGTTTCTTTCAGATATGACAGGGAAGCTAAGCCAGTAAAATCTCAACACTATGGCTGACTGAGGACTTGAGCTAATGGGGACACTGGTTGACATGCGGCACAGATGTAAACCTCTGAGTTCTCTTGTGTCTTTGATGTGGAATTCATGGGTGGGGCCTTCTGACGACCTTTTCTCTGGAGGAGAGGAAGCTGTGACTGAAACACTGGGGGATGGAGACCCCAGGCTGGATCCTCCTCAGAGTCAATGTCGGGCGGGGAGTGGGGGGAGTCTACAATTTGCTGTTTCACAGTAAAACTTGTTTCTTAAACAATCATCTGCATCCTAGATACCTCGTGCGTAAGAAAGTAGATTTAGGCTTCAAGGGGAGGAAGGGTTCCCAGGTTAGTTAGTTAGTTTAGTGTTTTGTTTTGTTTTCTGCTGTGGGCCCTAGGTGACATAAATTTGACCTTGGAAATGTGCCCAGTCATTGCCAGCACATACCTGGGCATGCTCAGTGGCCTTTCTGATGCATCATCACCAGCCTAGGTTTTCAAACTTAGAAGGATGGTAGAGCTTACAGAGATTTCGATGGGCATCCTAGGTGTGCTGCTCACTTAGAAGTGCTTCGTAACCGCCTCCCAAATAAATAAATAAAAAAGAAAAAGAAAGGGATTCTTAAGTTACATGAGAAATATAATTATTATGTGTGAAACAGATTACTAAGTGCCTTCACTTTTGCATTAGGAGTTGGTGAGATTAGGATGATATTGGGCACGGTAGGTATTCAGTGAATGGTAAACCGTAGCAGCCCATGGAAACATACAGTGCGCAGGTTCTGTGCCCTACAGACTGTTGCAGATCCTGGGGATACCTTGTGATACGCTGTAGATGACTACAGATGTTAGCCTTCATTTATACTCTGCCTGTCCTGGGTTCCATGTAGGTTGCTGGACCGTAGATTGTGCATCTGTCCATCTTCTTATTTCTCAAGACTAGACTTAAAAGGGAACTCAGAAACAGCTGCGTTCTGATGGTGGCCAAGCTCGTTGAACTTGGGAAGAAGGGGAGAAGTTGGGTGTGTGTGATTGACCTTGCCAGCAGTAGCATCCTTGCTAGACTCAAGCTCAGCACTTCTCCAACCTTGCCGTCTTGGACGTGGGCATTTGAGAAGGGGTGAGGAGACTGGCTGGATCTAGAGAAGTCTTTTGGTGTTTAGCTTTGAGTCAGGTGCGGTGGCACACGCCTTTAGTCCCAGCACTCCAGAGGCAGAGGCAGGTAAGTCTCCTGGCGTTCAAGGGCAGCCTGGTCTACACCGTGAATTCCATCCGGGACAGTAAGGGCCGCATAGAGAAACTCTGTCTCAAAACCAAAATCTGAACAAAGGGAACAGTTTGGGATGAAATCTCAAGTTGCTTGGAGTCAGGCTCCAGTTGGGAGTCATGCGGTGGCAATCTTCTCAGAGTCACTCCGTGTACCAGGAAGCTGTGTGAGAGAGGCAGTATTAGAGAATTCATCTTGTAGAAAATTTTAGACCTGGAAGGGAGTGAAGAGAATATTCAATCTCGATTATTCTGGTAGCAGTGTGTAGGAAGACCCAGAAACAGGAAGGCAGCTGAGAATCTGTGTGAGGTAATGAACAGACATAAGGCAGTAAATCTTTGTTCCAGGATTGAATTGGCTGCAATCAAAAAAGGAGAAAAAGTGTACAGACGTTTTGTGAGGAGAACGCCAGGCCTCTCTGGTGGATGGCAAAGGACAACGATGGGTGGTTCGAGTCACACGTTTTCCCTTGACTTTTTCCCCTTTGGGATATTGCAGGCAAGTTATATTGTTTGCAGACAAATATGTTGAAAGACAAGGTAGTCTGTGAAGCCAGGTTCAGTTTTATTTATGACAGAGTGGATGCTGGTGGAAATAGCCAAGCGGGCTAAGAGGTCAAGGAAGGGGCTGTCAGCTGAGGCCTCCCCAGAGCCGAGGAAGAATGAGCTCACTCTGAGACTGTGCCTGGAGAGGAGAGCCCGGGCCAAGTACCTTTCTTCTAGCCAAAGTCTCAGCTTTTTACATCACGGTTATCATGCAGCAGATGTTAATAACATAAAGCAGCTGTGTTCAGTTCGTCAGAAACTAGCACACGGAGGAACATGCCTATGAACCCACGGGATCGGGAGGAAGCATTCCAGCCGTGCCTTTCAGTATGAAACCAATAGGACCTGTTTTCACTGTACCTGATGGGATTGCATTTTTACTTTTTTCTAGTTTGGGTTTTTGTATGTATGGTTGAGGGAGATGAAGAGAGATTCATTAAGAGTCAAAGGCAGTTACTGCAGCTAGATGGTTCATAGCTCAGGGTTGGACTGGAGGTCAGCCATCTTGCCGAAAACACCCTCCAAATGGTCTGTTACTCATGATGAGCCCTCTTCTTTGTCTGGCCCACATGTGGAAGAACTTAAATTTGTTTTTGGCCCAAGATCATCTCTTGAAAACTTTGCAGGCCCAAAGAGCTACAAGACCTGAAATGCAAAATATTGCTTGGAACTTTCAGGGTAAGAAGATCTGATCATCAACTATTGAAAGCATCAGGTGTGAGAGCCAGGAGGTCCGTCCTTATTGAGTCCTTTACAGCTCATGTGTTCTTAAACATTTGTCACTGTCCTTTTCCAGAATGAGTCATCTTATTTTTTATATATGTAACTATAAAACTGTATAAATATATATATATATATATATATAATTAAATACATGTGTTTGTGTGGGGTGTTTGTGTGTGTGTGTGTGTGTGTGTGTGTGTGTGTGTGTGTGTGTTAGGTGCCTACGTACTGGAGAAGAGAGTACTCGATGCCCTGGAGCTGGACCAGGGAGTTGTGAGCTGCAGGACAAGGTGCTGGGAGCGGACCTTGGGCCCTCTGGCATGAGCAGTGTTGTGTTCTTAGCCACGGAGCTACTTGCTCTCCAGCTCACCGTGGTGTTCATACCTGTGCAGCACCTTGCTGCTGCTCACTGTCCTGCTTTGCCTGTGGCCAGCTGGTTTAGCTCATTGTTTAGTACAAGTACTTAGAAGAAATGCTGTGGCACTTTAGACTCTTTGATGCTCAGGCAGTTCAGAGTTTATATGAACAGCGATGAATCTTGCCTAAATACATGGTTTCTTTCAGTAAAGCTTAGAAGGAGCCTATCTGGGAATGATTCCTATAAATATGTTTGTAGGGGAGACTGATAATCTACTTAGTACAACCCCATTTTTTTATTTTTTATTTTTTTGGTTTTTTGAGACAGGGTTTCTCTGCGTAGCCCTGGCTGTCCTGGAACTCACTCTGTAGACCAGGCTGGTCTTGAACTCAGAAATCCACCTGCCTCTGCCTCCCAAGTGCTGGGATTAAAGGCGTGCGCCACCACCACCCCACCTGGCAGTACAACTCCATTTTTAAAGACTTTCCCAAACCACTTCTGAGTGAGAAGTGATGTCAGGCATGTCAGTTGCATTTATTTTATTAAGCTAAGACTGTTCAGTTTGATTGGCTTTTCTCATTACAGACATTTATTCTCTTTTTACATTGAAATTGTGTTTTCTCAAAATTGCTATGTTGACAGAACTCTCGCCAGCAGATTCTAAGATACAGGATAGGCCCTTCATCCTTGCAAAGTGAGTTTAGTATAAATATACAATCATAACTACCTTGTGGATAAAGAGATAAGCAGATGGCATAGATAGGGGTCAGAGTCCAGAATAGACCAGCCGTTCTTGATGGGTAATATCTACCAACAGAGCTGGTTATTCGTGAACTGTTGCTACGTCAAGTATCCTGTTCAAGCTTACTTGTCAGTTCTGGGCGGGGTAGTTGTAGATCTACTCTTGATAGGTAATCTCAGAATGCTAAGTATAAGTGTATAAGTATATCAGGGCTGGCTTAGGTAAAGATGCTCGCTCCCAAGCTTGAAAAACTGAGTTTGATCCCAGGGTGGGGGAGGCTGAGAACCAACTTCTAAAGGTTGTCTTCTAACTTCTACATCAGTACTCTGGCAGGTGCAATCCTCCCAATAAACAACTATAATAGAAATAAAAAAGTATTAAAAAGAATGTAAGTATATTAAAAATAAGTCATGGGAGAAATACCAGCAGTGTGATTCTGAAACATTTTTGGCGTGGGCAGAGGGTGGGAGATGGGGAGATTTATCGACTGAACAGATTTGAAAGTGCAGAGTTAAAGACGTACTAGGTGAAAGATAATTTACACAGTGCCAATTAATTATAGTTGTCAAGTGGATTTGTAAGTAACAAAACTGCATTTTATTAAAATGTTTTATAATCCAGATATTTGTCCTGCTTACACACCCCTCCTGCACTAATTGTTTTTGGAAGACGGTCTGTTCTGTCAAGTGTCACTTCCTATGATAACTAGGTACCTCAGTGGAGAGGAAGTGGCTCCATGCAGCTGTCCTGGGTGTGTGCAGATGAGACCCTATGGTTTTCACCTGGACGTACATCTGGGCACTGATAATGTGGAGGTGTGGGGCAGTGTTCTGACACATGACTGCAGAGGGTGCCAGCGCTGGAGGCCCAGCCTCTGTTTTGGAGTGTAGCAGTGGGAAGGTAAGGCGCTGTTCTCTGGCCTGGGTCAGGTCCTGCCTGATGTCACCAGCAGCTGGCAGGAGCTCCCAAGGCCTCTGAGTACCCAGCCAGAGCATGCCAGGCACCTCGGCTCTCCTCCTCAGCCGCTTGTCCTCTTGTCCTCTCTGTGTATATGAGGGCCATCTGCTACTCTCCTATCTAGGAAGTGAGATTTATGAATAGTGACAGTGTATGCATTGTTTCTGAGGTTTGGGAGGACACTATACAATTCCATACTCTTCATGGTCACGGTGATGCCACTTCTCTAACTGAGTGAATGGCTGCACAATGACAGAACCCTTGAAGAGATCCAATTGTGTTACCCTCCAGATCCAGAAAAGTACCATCAGGAAATCCCTTGGTGCAGTGACTTGGTGACTGTGACCACAGGCCAGGCCTCTCGGGTTAAGTGGACATTTGAAGCGTTACTTGTCATGTTAGGAAACCAAAAGTCTTGCTGTGAAGTTGCCCACCATCTGATTGACTGGCAGTATTTTCCTGGATACGTGGAACAGTGCTGACTGCTGACTAGATACTGCTTGGTAACTCTGACGCCCGTGGGAAGGGAAGACACCCACTTGAGCCAAGGTCTAGTTCCTATATTTAGCTTGATTGCAGTGGTTCCTAATTGAAGATGTGTGAGAACTGCCCAGTAAGCCATTTCCCATATAGAAAAGGTGGACCTGTGCGTGCTCTCTAGGCAACCACACTTATTTCTGACAATTGAGATTCCTGTCTGTACTGGGTACGTACATATTCAGCCTTGATTTCTCCTCTTAGTTCCAGACTAGCATCTGCACCCATAACCAGCATGCAGAAACCTGTTAGCTGCCGCGCGCGCGCATCAGTTTTCCATCCATTTTCTCCTCCTTCAGCATCCTGGTTTTCCTGAGTGATGCTGTCATGTCCAGTTGCCCCAGTTAAACTCCAAGGGAACATCCTTTTTCCTTTATTGTTCTCAGTCTTTGACCTCCTTCTGGCCACATTTTTTCCCTGTCCCTCTGCTTGTACCGACCTGGGCCAAGCCACATGGCTTTTCTTGGGCAAGCTGGGGTCCCTTCTGAACGGGATTTGTTCCTTCAGAGCTTCATAATAGCTGGAAATACATTTTAAATTACTTAATCTTGAGACAATGTTTAAGATGAATACATCGATGTTTCTTCTCTTGGTAATCGATTAAAGATATTTTAAATTATTTTTATGTGTATGTATGTGTGCCCCAGTGAGTTTTTGGGCATCAGATGTGTGCAGGAGCCTGCAGAGGCCAGAAGAGGGCAACTGGTCCCCTGGAGCTGGAAACGTAGGCAGTTCCGAGTCATTGTGTGGGTGCTGGGAGCTGACTCCAGGTCCTCTGTAAGAGCAGTAAGCTCTTTCTTAACTGCTGATCTATCTCTCCAGGCTCCCGAACATTCACTGGCCGCTCATTTCCTGCAGAAGCGCATGCAGATGTCTGACCCAACCGTGCCCTGGGGACAGGCTGCTGGTGCGGCCGCTTATCCTCCTTTGTTGCATGGAGCTTGAGTCTCTCTGGTTCTGGGGATGCTGCAGTGTCTAACAGGCTACCAGTTAGAGAGCTCTCAGCTTTACCTGGTGTAGTGGTATGTGGTTGTATCTGTAACAGACACAGATGAAGAGAAGGGAGCCCTCCAAGCTCTACAGCTTCTGGGGCTCTGGGGAAGTCTGTCTCTTCTCCAGCTTCTTTAGAGGTTGAGTTCTGTGCACCAGGCTGGGGTGGGTACATCATTTTAACCCTCCTCTCTCCTCAGCCTTCCTTTTCCGGCCTTGCTCTCTGCCTGCTCACTCTCTCTCTCTCTCTCTTTTTTTTTTTTTCTTGAGACAGGGTTTCTCTGTGTAGCCCTGGCTGTCCTGGAACTCACTCTGTAGACCAGGCTGGCCTCGAACTCAGAAATCCGCCTGCCTCTCTGCTCTCTTTTCTTCTTGAGATCTTGTGTCCTTAAGAGCCCTCTCTGGACATTATAGCATAATCTCACCTTCATAGAATCTGGAATTTTATCAGCAAAGCTCACCATATATGTACCATATTCTAGCTTCTGGAATTGGGACATGGGCATCTTTGAGTAAGCACAATTTGAATTTATTTGTATGTATTAACGAATCTTCAGCAGCTTTCTCGGTTTGGGTATTATTCACTGCCCCTGTTTTATAGGTGGGGAAAGCAAGGCACAGGGAAGTTAGGTAACGTGTCCAGGTTTTACCACCACTGGGTAGTGATGTTGGAGTTCACATGTCATTTCCCTTTAGCACTCTCTAATCAGGGTGCACACTGTTTTTGCAGGCGTCTGATGTATCCTTCAGAGTGACGGTGTAAAACCACACAGTGGTTATCATCATGCCTTCTCAAGTGCTTGGTGGTTCCTGTGTTTCAAGTCCTCACGTAATTGTTTCCAGCAGTGGGAGTTAGCATCTGTACTCTCACTGTGTCCCTCAAGGTCACACAGATAGCAAGAGCTAACATTGTAATACGTGACCTGAACTAAGGCAAGCTTGCTTCACTGTTTTTGCTAAAGGGAATTGACCTGATGAGGACGTGTTTAGAAAATGATTAACCATTATTTGGTGTTACATTCTGGGCACATTCAGTCCTAGACTCATGGAAGCAAGAACGGGGTATCCGATCCTCTGGAACTCCAGGGTGTGGGTGTTGGGAACAGAACTCTTGTCCCCTGGAACAGTGCTAGGTGCTCTTTAGTCCTGAGCTGCCTCTTCATCCCCTATCAGAAGGTCTTGATGGAGTGGAGTGACACTCGGTTCCCGCATGAGTAGAGTGGAAAAGAAAGATAAAAAGAAAGGGTGGAGATGACCCAGAGGCTCAGCTCACGCACACACAGTAGGGCCAGGCTTTTCTCCGTGCTTAGACATACCAGGCAATCATTTGTTTTCTAAACTTGTTCTAATTAGAAACTTAGATGTAAAATGTATTGTGAGGAAGGGACAATACATGTATTTACAGTCTGTAGCTTTCTTCTGCATTCTCCATAGCGTGTGAAAACCAGCTTCTCCAGTTGTAGCAGATGCCGAAGGCTTGTGGTTGAAGCAGACAGCCTCAGAATCCTGGCCCTTTGAAGGGTCCACATACACTGTCCTGGTCAGAGGTCATGACTGTCACCCTGTGGCCAACTCTAGGTCACACTCACTTTCATAGCAGACCATAGAGACCATTCTATTTATGAAGGCTTTCCATTCCTTTAAAAATATTATATTTAAGTGTGTGTGTGTCTGTGTATGTCTGTCTGTGTCTCTGTGTGTGTGTGTATGTGTGTCTGTCTGTCTGTGTCTCTCTGTCTGTGTGTGCACATGACAGGTACCACAGGCCAGAGAGGTGTTGAACCCCTGGAGCTGGAATTATAGACAGTTGTGAGTTGCCTGATGTCAGCGCTGGGAACTGAACCCCAGGTCCTCTGGAAGAGCAGCATGTATTCTTCACTGTTGAGCTAACTCTCCAGCCCTGACATTTCTATTCTGTCTTTATAATTTATTTTTGATACAGCAGAGATTAATTTCTTCATGAAAGATCATGAATGTTTTGTATTTTGGGGGGTGGGTTGTGGATTATATGCCAAATACTTTCATGTCCTAGAACATGGCGATAGAACAACAGCCTTTCATGTGTTCCTTGGTTTTCTCTTGTAATGCATAATTGAGATGCTCCTGAGAGTCAGGCATTGTGCCAGACATCAGGCCTGGGGAGCAAAACAGCTGCCCACTTAGTGGGGAGAGAGGGATGCCATGCATGAGCCGTACCCTGGGTCATTGTGATAATGCTGTGGAGAAAATGGGAGTGATGTGGGGAAAGAATACTATACCGAAGGCTATTTTAGATAGAATAGCTGAGAAGGCATTTAAGGTTTCTTTTAGGGAGAGAGTGGAAGCATTGTACAAAGGGAAAAAATATCCGTGAAGATACCGAGAGTCGCTGAGAAGGAGCTGGCTTGGAGCTGGGCTGCAATTAGGGCAAAGCTAAGTTGGGAAGGAGTACTGCATCTATCCCGGTGTTAATGGAGGGGGTCACTCTGTACTTTGACTGTGATGAAGGGTGCTCCAAATGTAGTAAGAAGCTGGCAGTGGCTATTACAGCAGGCCTGCTACCTGGGCAAGCCATGGATGACTAAACATGCATGTAGGGAGATAGTTGATTCGGAAAATTACTGATGCCTCGTAGTCAGAGCGTTGGGAGGGAGACAGGCTTATGGATTCAACAAGTATGTTGGAGTTAGAAAGGGATTAGGTATGGAGGGATCCTGAGGACAGAGGAAGAATCAGGACGCCAACATTTTGGGGAGACCAGAGCCGCTTTCTGGAGATATGAGGATGTTGTAGCTCTGGGAGAAGGGTGTGTTCAGCAGGTAGGGTTGAAGTCAAATGGAGCAATCAGTAGGTATTTGAATATCTGGACCTGCTTTTCAAAGATTTCCGCAGAATATGGACATGTGTACAACATGGGTGGCATTTAAGTCTCTGAGTGGATGAGATCATGCAGTATAGAGACATAACAGCCTTGGGAGTTAACCTGGAGGCTGACAGACATTCAGAAGTCAGAGAGAGAAGGAGCCAGCAAAAGTAGGCCACAGGAAGCAAGCCAAGGGTACATGGAACCGCAAATCAAGTCAGTCACTGTGGTTTCCAGGATGAAGGTGCTCTGTGGTGTGCTCCTGGAGATGATGAGGTCCCAGCATGCTTTGCATCAGGCTGGGCGTAAGTGCATTGGGGGAATTCACGTGGGCAGTTCTTAGTGAGATGGACAAAATCTGTTACATTCTTTTTTTTGGTTTTTCGAGACAGGGTTTCTCTATGTAGTCCTGGCTGGCCTGGAACTGAGATGGACAAAATCTGAATGCAGTGTGCCTGTGAGTGAGCCGGGAGTATGCGACAGGAAGAGTGCAGAGTCCAAGCTTTGAAAATCCTCGTGTGTCCGAGAAGCGTGGGCTGTCGGCAGATGACAGAACCATAGAAACATTTTCTGGCTTGATCCAAGCACACAGGCCTGGGAAACCTTGATCTTACTCAGGCTGAGCTCTGAATCTATTGCAGAGTCCCGTAGATAAACAGCTTGAAGGACCTGTTGTTATCTAGCAAGAATTTGCTCTGTCTGTATTTTTACCTCATCAGGCTTTGGTGACAGATGCTCCGCAGGATAGCGGCTCTTCCCCACCCCGCCCACTGACCCAAGGTTCTTTAAAAATGCTTTCCAGACACAGCGGTAGTCCTGTGATGCTACTCAGGGTGCCGTGCTTGCATTTTCCCTTTTGACAGAAGAAGGGAGGGGCACCACATGGAGGAGCGGAAGCTAGCTAACCAAGCTGAGAAGTACAGATGGTTGTCCTTTGCCCCTTTTCAAGATCCCTTCGCAGTCCAGTTCCTGTAGTTAAGGGAGGCATAGGGGTATGACTGACTTTTAAAAATGCAGCTAGTGGGACTGGCGCGATTGCTCGTCCTGGGTTCCCTTCCCATCACCCACACGGTGACTCAGCTGTTTGTACCTCCTGTTCCAGGGGACCTGATCCCCTCCTCTGTCCTCCCTGGGCATCACACATATGTGGGGCAGGGACATACATGCAGTCAAAAACCCTATACACATAATAATAAATTAATTTAAAGTTTAAACATAATAAATTACATTAGGTCAATGAGACTGGCTGCTTCATGTCCATTGGTGTAGAACAGCCACACCACTGGGAAGGCGAGTTTGAACCTGCAGCTTCGAGAGAGCTTTCCCAGGAGTAAATTCTTGGAGCAGATGACAGAGATGGGCTTGGACGTTGGGAGGGCCCGGGCCTCTGCATGGCAGGCCTCTGAGTCGCAGAGGGCAAGATAGCCATCTTCGAAGGTGGAGCCTGAAGGAAGAAGATGCTCAATTCGCTGTGCTTGAGCGGTCACAGTAACTCTAGTCGCCGGCAGCCCGTGTCCTTCCCGGGGCAGATCATTATGTAATGTGTTCAGAGTTGGCTGTGGGCAGTGATTGATCTCCTCCGTAGGATGGAGTGGGCACTGATGCTGGTCTACCTTGTTGTAGACTCTAAATTAGCTCTGCCCAGTGTCTTTGATATGTACGATCTTTTTCCTCAGCTTTTCTCTTTCACCACCAGCGGAGAAAATCAAATATGACCTTCTTCCCCCTCCCCGGCAGAACAGCGCTGAAGATGCCTCCCTGTAGAACTGATTAGCAAATCAAAGGGTGACGTGCTTTTCTCACCAGTGGGTTCCTTGCCCTACAGAAAACTGTCTTTTTCAATATTCCTATCAGCATTCTTTGACCTGTCAGCATAATTGAAACATTATCTATCATTTCTGTTTCTTTAATGTACACCGTGGGTACATCCCTTCAGGTCACACCACTCCTCCCAGCACATGCTTGGAGTTTGCCTATGAGGTATATGGTAAGGATTTTGGTAGTTTGGAGGGAGACCTTATTCCGGTGTGTAATATAATTTAAAAATGGTTTTCATTAGTCCATTAATGCTGACAGAGCCCCAGGCCACACTCTTCTACCTGTACTTAAGTTAATATAGAGTCCTGGGCACTGGTCATTAATTGTATCTTTAGTGCTACTATGAAAGTGAAAGCCGTCTTTAATGTCTGTTGGCTCCCTCTTCATGGACCGTCTCTGGTAATGTTTAGACGTACGTTTTGGGAGCAAGGCTGCATAGCAGAATCTTTCCCTAGAGTGGTTTTGTCTTCCTCACTGTGAATGCTGAGCTACAATGGGCAGTGGGCTATGGATGTGGGCCCAAGGGGAAGCCCCTCCAAGCACAGGTAGCTCTAGAGAGATGTACTATGATCTGGCCCCCTCACATAGTATCTTTTAGTGTGCTCTGAGAGCACACTAAAGCTTCATTCTAGGGAGATGCTTGTGACAACTCTGACGGTCTAATTCTGCACATGCTTACTAGGGCAGCATGGGAACTTGCTTGATGTGGCCTCTGTGGTAAGATGGCCCCATTGGAGGAGTTTTGGTTTTGGTGCTGGAACTCCTCAGGAGGATAAGTCAGAGCAATAGCACGAAGTTGCAGGCTGTTCTGCTGTGGTAATGAGTGAAGAAATCTCCCCATTTGTTCCATGTAACAATGGAAATATGGACAGAGACACTGTGTGTTTGACTCTTAAGCTTTTTTATTCTTTTGTGTTGGACGTGGAGCTGCAACAGAGGAGAGCTTTTGGTCTTTGCATAGAGCTGCTGGCCCTCATAAGCAACATCGATGTGGCCTTTATTGGCATGGCAGACTTGGCCAGCTTTTTTACATTGCACCAGCAGGGTTGTGTTATTGCAATCTACATGTTTATACTCTAGAATTGCACACTCTGGTTATGAAAACAGCCATACAGGAAACCTCGTCATGTTTGAGTGAGTTTAAACAAATAAGCTTTTTGTGCTGGGCCACATCTATAGTTCTGGCTGCAGGCTGGAGGCTCCTGGCTAGCGTATCACCTAAGGGTTCTGTTTCCCTAGCTCCCTCCTGTGATTGATGGGCGAGTCAGTCTTGCGTTGAGACCCCAGGTCTCCTTGGCTATTCGGTGTCTTCTTTGTACTTTATCTGCCTCCCTTGTTAAGCACCCTCAGCTTTACAAATATAATTAAATCTTTCACTCACTGTTAAGCCAACAAATATTCGCAATAGGTTAAAAAATGTTCCAGACATCTCAACCAATTTTTAGTTGAATGTGTTGTCAAAATCGCACTGTTGTAGATATCACTGCTTCCCTTTTGCTTCCTCTGGGCGGTCAGTGTTCAGCAATATTCTATACAGATACGTTTGCTTAAGGTCTGCAGAGTTTGCTATTCATTAAAAAAGTATGTAGAAACTGGGCATGGTGATGCACATCTTTAATCCCAGCACGTGAGAGGCAGAGACAGGCGGATCTCTGAGTTCCAGGCCAGCCTGGTCTACAGAGTGAGTTCCAGGACAGCCAGGGCTACACAGAGAAACCCTGTCTTGAAAAAAATCCAAACAAAACAGAACAGATTCTATGATGGGTGTTTGAACTGCATGTATGTCTATACCACTTGCATTTCTGGTGTCCCGCAAGGCTGGGTGAGGGCATTGGGTCCCCTGGGACTGGAGTTACAGATGGTTGTGAGCCGCCATGTGGGTGCTGGGAATCAAACCCAGGTTGTCTAGAAGAGCAGACCATGCTTTTAACCAGAGCCATCTCTCTGGTTCCTTGTTATTATACTTTTTACAGATTTATTTTATAATTTAAAAAATTATGTAGAAACTGGGCATGGTGCTGCACATCTTTAATCCCAGCACTCGGGAGGCAGAGGCAGGCAGATTTCTGAGTTCCAGGCCAGCCTTGTTTGTTGGTTATAATGTTATCTTGTATATTCAAAGACACATACACACACACACACACATACACATGACAATATATATTTTAGACATTTATGTCTTCCCACTGTGTGGCATGCTGCCTGACCTTAGGCTTTCAGTTCAGAGCTGTTACTCAGAAACATGATAAATGCATGAATATCTTTCCTATACTTGGAACTGAGCATCCAGGGTCGAACAAGTCAGAGATGGTTCTTCCTGCCATTAGCTGCAGGAATCGGTAAAACATGGTTGTCAGGATGCCAAGCTTCTTAATGTGGGGATCAATTAAAAACAAAAACGCCCTGCATGTCACACAGCATAATAAAAGCACTCTGGCGGGCTTACTAGGGCATGCTAATGTCTGTGGCTGTTAAGGGTTGACAAATTGATTTTTCTTTAGATTGTCCAGTATGTGTTAACAAGCGGAGGTGGAATATTCTCATTCAGTTTGTATGGTTTTTGACCCTGCAAATTCAAAAATTTCACTCTTGAATA
>JADRCC010260148.1:0-10560 GCA_019843855.1 Hylomyscus alleni | reverse complement strand
ACACACACACACACACACACACACACACACAAACACACACACGAACGTGCGTGCCTGTTTGCATGTGCATATGTGTATGTATATATACACATATATACATACACACGCAGACACACACACATACATATATATATGCCTATGTGTTTATAATGTCTACACTCAAATATTTCTGAACTACTAAATGAGACCTCCCAGTTGGCTTGTATTGTTTTGTCTACTCTTTCTTTTAGAAACAAAAATGGTTGATTGATCATTGGGGAACCCTTTCATTGCATAGCCTTGACCTAAAACAAGAATTTCTATCACTCTTAACCTAGGATAAGTAATGAACCTGAATACATGTGTGCCCAGAGACAGGTATGTGAGGGTAGTTACGACTTTACACAAAATTAATTTTAGTAGGAAAGGATGTTGAGAAAGTATAAAATGTTAGTGACCTTGAAACTGTCTTGAGGCCACTTTTGCTGCTAAGAGAGAAAAGAAGGACAAGACCTAAGCAAACATCTAGTAATACAATGTAAAAGATGAGTAAATACAAGTTTTCCTGGAAGTCACTTCTAATCTGTGATTCTGGACATTGCTTGGACACTTCATTTCATAATCCAATATAATCTTTGTGGAACCTACTAAGAAGTTGAGTAACGTATAAATTAACTTTGTATAAAATTATAATGGAAATTAATCTTAACTATTCATAAAAATGATATCCATGCCCCTATGTAAAGATAGATACATTTGACAATACAAATCACTTACCTTCATTGGCACTGGGTAATGCATAATGTAAAGATCAACGTAATCCAGTTGAAGGTTTTTCAGTGATTTTTCCAAAGCAGGCTTGACCAGCTCTGGACGGAAGCAAGTGCACCAAAGCTATAGATGTTGAAGAATGTTAGTTGTGCTAGATTAATAGATCTCCCAAATATGTAGAGTCATTTATCCTAATACTGAAATATTTTTTGTACTTGAAGGAAAGTTACAAGCATTCCTCTTAAATCAGTGTTTATTTTACTCTTATTTAACAATGGGAACTCAGTTATAGTTTTGTGGATAATGTTAGCTCATTTATTAAACAATGAAATAATTACTCAAGAAATAAATTACATACTAATAAAATAATGTCCAATAACAATTATTTTTATATAGAGTTAAACCTGCCTTTACTTTCCTTTACCCATTATTTTAATTGACATCTTTAACCAACTTCTGATGCAGTATATAATTTCTGCTGCATCTATATTTCAATATTACTATATTTCAATATTACTATATTTCAATAATTTGCATACTTGCATACTATACCTTTGTAGTGATGAACAGGTCTTCTCTCTTTACAACTCCAGCTTTAATCTTCCTTTGAATAGCCTGTCCTATCTCCTCTTCTATCTGGTATGCATAAGCTGTGTCAATATGGCGGTACCCAGCATCTAGAGCTAGGCATGCAGCCTCCAGTGACTTACTCTTGGGAACCTAGGGAAGGAACCAAAGGAGATATTTAGAGATTCATGTTCTGAGAGCTAGCTCAAAGTGAGCTTAGATGGGAGTTTACCATACTAGAAAGAATTTTGTCTTTCAAAGTCATCCTAAGACCAGTTGTTAGGCAAGAGCCTAGTACCCCGATCCTTTCATTCCTACTTCCTATTCTATAAAACACAATGAAATCTCCATATGTTAATTGTCACACAAAAGTATCTTCACAGAATCAGTGTTTGCCCATATTTTGTTCTACGTTTCAGCTAGTGAGCCAAAATTGATTTTTCAGGGTCTTTTTTAATTAACAGCAAGACTTTTGCATCCAAGGACCTCCTTATACCCATGCAACCCTGACTACTTACAGGCACTGATGGATGCTCACCCTGGGGTCAGTGGCCTGGTAGAAGGTCACATTAAATGTATGTAGTAGGATGACTAAGCAAACTGAACATAAGAAAGTCTGCTTGGGACAGGATAATTACACAGTCAGTCCTTGTGCTCCCAGCTAAGACACTGTTACAAAAGGATGAGAAGCAAAGATCACAGATACCAAGAGTATTTGTTTTAAAAAGACATGGCTAGAACTAAATCTAAAATTATTGCTTTGTTTGCCAGATTTTTAGAATGATATGACTGGATTTTTGTTAAAGGCTTAGGGTGTGGGCTGGGGAGGTTTCTCATTCAATAACACCTTTGCAAACGACTTTGGTATCTTAGTTTAGACCCTCAGCTCTCTTGTAAAGCAGAGTATGGCCTGCAGGCCCAGTGCTTGAGGAGGCAGCATCAGGGTGAGCCCTGGAGCTCATCCCTGAGCACTACAGACTGGATGAGATACCAGACCTCACACAAATAAAGTGAGAGCAATGGAGGATGACTTTGACAGCTAACACCTTAGATGTTCTCAAACACACAAACATATACAATCGCACAACACTTACAAAGGTTTAAAAAAGTCAATCACAATAGCTTTTGTGATTATTTTAAGAATTTCTACAGTTATCTTTTCACAGTAAAAGACAGGGACTAAAATTCTGGTTTCTAGCAGAATTTTCTGGAAACCAGGCCTGACTTATCCAAGAATAAGGACACTGAGTTCTTAATGCTGAGGCTCCAGTAGTGGCCTTGACCAGTTTCTTTTTTCTTTCTTTCTTTTTTTGGTACAATTTTGCAAAAGCAACAAATCTTGTGTATATCTCCAGATTTCTCTGGAGTCTAATAGGAAGGAGATGGAAAAATTTGAAGTCAAGGGAAGAGGTCCTTTATCATACAAAGCCTCAGGAGGAGTAGAAAACAAGAAAGTCCCTCCAGGTTAGCGAATAGTCCACCTTAACGTTTTTCATTCTGAGGACAACCATGCTCTAAATCCAACATACACTAATAAATACTCATAATTCCCACATCTTTACTAGGTCCCCCTTCTCTCCATCATAATGATGCATTGTAGAATTCCAGTAAGTTTCCCACAGTTGAGAGTTGTAAATGGGAGACCTCACTTAGTTCTGGGTAAACATTCTCTGTGAGATGTTGATGACTACCCTGAAACAAAGTCAAAGTATTGTCAAATATTTGTTTCATGCCTTAGTCTACAGCATTGGTTCTTAACCTTCTTAATGCTGTGACCCTATAATACAGTATTTGTTTCATGCATTAGTCTACAGTAGTAGTTCCCAACCTTCCTAATGCTGTGACCCTATAATACAGTGCCTCATATGGTGATGATCCTCAGCCATAAAATGATTTTATTGCTACTTCATACTATAATTGTGCTACTGTTATGTATCATAATGTAAATATCTGATGACCAGAATATCTTATACGCAAACTCTTGGAACTCCAAAGGCATTCCAACCCACAGATTGAGAACCACTGATCTACGGGAAGGCACCCTGAGTTATCATGTTCATTTCTGGCATCTTGCCTTTTTGCAATGAAAAATGGTGTTGTAGACTGTGGACATAAACAGAAGTCTCTTCCCACACTGCAACCGAGAAAGCTGATAAGCAGTCTGGTGACTTTCCTCCCATCTATCGAGTTGTGAAACATGGACATAGGAAAAGCATTATGCCCGGAATTGTTAGGTCATGGGTCTGTCCCTTTGAGCCCAGAGGAGCTCACAGCCAAGTTCACTCTCAGAGCTGACAGGCCCTGAATTGGAAAAAGTAAACTCACAGGCAGGCCTAGGCAAGAAAACTAAATCCAAGAAAAAGAAAAGATACAGTCACATCCTGCCAAGCCCAGATTCCCTAGCTGGCAGAAAGAATAACAAGGAAGATAAACAACTTTCTCCCTGTCCCTGAAGTCGCTGACTGAATTACAACAAATGTCCCAAACGTCCCAGGGCCACTGAGACATGTACCCTGTAGCTTCATTATATGCTGCACTAAACCTACCACCCGAGAAAATGTCTTTAGAGTTTGGCCTTCCTTTTGTTCCCATTTAAGCGTGCCTCCCTACTGATTCACCAGAAGCAGAGATTTTTCCTCAGGGAAAAAGCAAGCATGAATATAGACACTCTTCTTTTGCCTGAATCCTCACATACCCTACCTAGGGAACCAGCTCAGTCTCCTACCCACAGCCACCAAATGCAGCTGCCTCTATAACCTCTCTTTAGCAAGAACAATCAACAAGCAGGGGACATAATCAGACCCTGATGCAGGGCAAGCCCAACTACCTGCTTTCCTGTCCATGGATTAGCTCTAGCCTGGAGATCCTGAGAATCTGTAATCTTACCTCTTTGGGTTTATAAGTGCCAAAGCCCAGGGCAGGAATGAAGTGGCCATCATTTAGTTTGACACACTGCTCTTTGGAGCTCATTGTCTCTCACTCCCCTGGCTAAGCACTTTCTGAGTCTTCTGTTGCACTGAATGGGAAGTGGGTAAACGTCATATATCAACTTCCTGTCTAATGGTTAACATTCCCTTTCTGGAAGTTAGCCATGCCTACTCACTGGCTAATGTCTAACTATCTTTGCTCCCCAGCTAATGATTAATCAGTGCTACTGCCTGGATAATGGTTAACAGTGCTGTTGTGTGCTTATTGTTTAAATACTACCATTGTCTTTCTAAGGGACAACCACCAGAAGGGAGGAGTCAGAAACTTAAAGCAGTATTCTACATATGAGCAGAGAAACCTTTATTTTCATATGAATGATGAATTTCTAATAAAGTACTATGTAATGATAAAGTATTTGTTTTCTGTGGTTTTTCTCTTCATCTCATATATATTATTAGAGAAGAGACTGAATAATTATAATACTGAAGACACTTATTTTCATTTGGCTATTATGAAACTTCTACTTGATTGTCTATCACTGAAAATAATGAGCTATCTCATACCATGCAACATAAAGAACAAAGAAGCCAAAACTGAGCTCTTAAAGTGATAGGGACACTAACCTCTCACAATATTTCAACCAAAAATTTGTCCTCTCAACAAGAAATGAAGGGACTAAGATGGAACAAAGACTGAGGGGATGGCCAAGGAATACCCAGTGCAACTTGACACCTATCACATGGGCAAGCAACAATTCCTGACACTATTAATGATGCTCTGTTATGCTTGCAGACAGGAAACTAGCATAACTACCCTCTGAGAGGCTTAGTCTAGCATCTGAGTGAAACAGATGCAGAGACCCACAGCCAAACATTGGATGGAGCTCAGGAACTCTCGTGGAAGTATGTCGGAGCTGGGGGAGTGTGGAAGATTGAGCATCTTGAAGGGGATAGAAATTCTTTATTATGACCAACAAGGCCAACTAACCTGGACCCTTGAGTGCTCTCAAAGACTGAACTACCAACCAAAAAGCATACTCTGGGTAGATCTACCTCCCTCCCCCTCCACATATGTAGTAGATGTTCAGCTCTGTCTTCATGCAGGTCCCCCAATAACTTGAGCAAGGCTAACCCTAAAGCTGTTGCCTGTGGGGCGCTGGCCTTGGTCCTGACCAAGCACAAGCTCCATAGATGGCGCTGGCCTTGGTCCTGACCAAGCGAGCTCCATAGATGAGGCCGGCCTTGGTCCTGACCAAGTTGTAAACAACTCCTTGTATGGCTTGAGGCCGGCCTTGGTCGGTGATCAAGTTATAAACAACTCCTTATATGGCTTGAGGGCGGTATTGACAGGTGGTCTCATATGTCGTATAATCTCGGCAGCCTATGGGGAGGTGAAGCGTAGCATGGCTCCATGGGCATCCTCTGAGGGTATATAAGCTACACTCACGGGCACTTCGGGGGCACGCCCTTGTTCCATCTGTAACTTGCAAGACCTGAGTAAACTATTGCTGGAAGGAGCTTGTGTGCTAGTCTTTCTTTCCCGCTGGTCGGGAGTCAGGCACAACACATCTGGTGGCCCGAGTACTGGGACGTGTCATTTTCCCCGGTGTTCCAGAACCAGCAGCGGTCAGGGCAATCGATTGGTAAGTGGCCGGTAAGTGGACCCCTCATAAATAAGGTCCTCGGAAGGAGGCAATCAGGTTAAATTAGGTCCTTGGAACGAGGCTAAGCAGGGATTGTGTAGAGACGCTCTCGTGGCGAGAACTGAAAGTGAAAGTAGGAGACTAGCAAGAATTGTGCAGAGAAGCTCTCGTAGCGAGAACTGAAAGTGGAAGTAAGCCGAGCTACGGGTAATGTTTGTGCCGGGAGGAGTTGAAACGCTTTTGATGGCACTTATAGTTTTGATCCTTTTCTTTGTGAGTCTGGTGGTGTGTCTTTGCCTTAATTGCCATTGCCCCGGACGTGTGTGTCACTAGTGGTCTACCATGGGAACTTCCACCTCCTGCCCGGTTAAACATGCCTTACAAAACCTGCTTCAAGCAAAAGGCCTGAAGTTTAAGGAGAAAGTTATAACTCATTTTCTACAAGAGATTGATACAGTGGCGCCTTGGTTTGCCATGTCAGGCAACCTTTCCCTGGCGTGCTGGGATAATTTGGGAAGAGATCTTGATCGAGCCTGGGAGGAAGGTACGCTACAGGACAGGAAGGGGGAAAACAGGAGTACGAAGGATGTGGAACATTGTTAGAAATTGCCTGATTAGTGAGGATTGCCAGGCTGCCCTTCAGTATTCGTCTGAAGTGCTTGATCAAGTGAGGGAAGCTCGTTCTGAGGCGTGATCAGATGCCTCTAGACACTTGGGGAAAAAGGGAAAGAGGGAAACACAGACCTTGCCCGGCTTGCATCCCAATCTGAAGGATCTTGAGGAATATGGTGAGATGAGGGGAAAGGAGAGCTCAGAGGAAGAGATGGAGGAGTTGGAGGAAGCGATGCAAGTGCTGTTGAGCAAAATAGAGACCAGAGTAAAAAGGGGAAGGCCCGAGAAAAGAAGGAAGTCAGCTTCAGTGCAGAATGGGGAGGCTGAAGAGATTACTGGGTGGGGCTACCATCCGCACGGGGCGGAGCCTATGGTTCCTCCGTCCTGCATGGAGTCCGTCCCTGCTGGTGTGGCCAGGGCCTGCGGGGATATGTTACCCATGACGGGGCATCTTGTACGTTTTGCCCACAAACTTGGCGTGAAGCTGCCATGGCTTTCCCCGTGTTTGAACATGCAAACCAGGTGAGGTCCTATGAACCCCTCGATATAAAGGTACTTAAAACTTTGGCGGAATCAGTAAAGACTTATGGTGTCAATGCTGCTTTCACTCAGACACTGGTGGAACGGCTTACTTCCAATGCTATGATACCAAGTGATTGGATGAGTACAGTGAGAGCTTGCCTTACTATGGGACAATACCTGGATTGGAAGTCAATTTACACTGAATATGCTCAGCAACAGACTAGGGAAAATGCTGCCCAGGGCCAACCACTTTGGAATATGAGTATGTTCCTAGGTCAGGAGCAGTGGTTAAATAATCAAACAGCTTTCCCCGCACAAGTCTATCTACAAATTAATCAAATGGCAGTGAAAGCCTGGAAAGCTTTGCTGAACAAAGGTGAGATATCAGGCAACTTAACTAAGATCATTCAAGGGCCTGCCGAGCCTTTCTCGGATTTTGTGGCTAGAATGATGGAAGTGGCAGGAAGAATATTTGGGGATACTGAAACTGCCTTGCCCCTTGTTGAGCAGCTCGTTTATGAACAGTGCACCCGAGAATGTCATAATGCCATTACACCTTGGAAGGCTAAGGGACTCACAGCATGGATGAAGGCATGTAGGGAGATAGGTGGGCCCTTGTCTAACGCTGGCATTGCGGCTGCGGTTATGCAAGGGGTAGTACAGTATTCTAAAACTAAGCCAAGAAATCCTGGAGCCTGCTTCAACTGCGGTAGGCAGGGTCATCTGAAGCACCAGTGCCCAGACAGTGGGAGGGGAAATGGGATGCGCCCTCCAGGGATATGTCCCAGATGTAAAAAGGGTAATCATTGGGCTAATGAACATAGGTCAGTCAAAGACATTAATGGACAACCCATAGGTCAGTCATTTTCCCATCCCATGCCAAAAAACGGGTTGCAGGGCCTGAGACCCCAGGGCCCACGAATATATGGGGCCATGGAAGAGCAGAACAGCCTCGGATGCAGCCTTCCCAACATGAAGCCCTGAGGAGAGCCACGTCAGGCTCTGCAGGGCTGGACCTCTGCTGCACCTCCCAAATCGTATTAACCCCTCAGATGGGAGTGCAACCATTGCCCACTGATTTTAAAGGCCCGTTGCCCCCACGATCAATGGGCCTCCTCATTGGCAGATCCTCCTCAGCATTAAAAGGCTTAATTATTCATCCAGGAGTGATAGATTCAGATTATGAAGGCATAGTTAAGATTCTTGCCTCCTCCCCTAGAGGGATTTGTGCCATTTCTCCGGGAGACCGGATTGCTCATCTTCTTGTTCTCCCTAGCTTGCATGATTCCTTCCCCTCGAGGGAACAGAAAAGAGGAACCAGAGGTTTCAGTTCGACTGGTATCGACACCGTATATCTGAGCCTTGATATGGACCATCGCCCCTTGGTAGAATTGAAGGTTAATGGCAAGATTATTTTAGGCCTCTTGGATACTGGTGCTGATCGTAGCATTATAGCCAAGAAAGATTGGCCTCGAGATTGGCCTGTGCAAGCATCATCACAAATCTTACAGGGTCTTGGATATGCAAAGACCCCTGAGATAAGCGCCAGAGAGCTGCCCTGGAAAGATCAGGAAGGACATGAAGGGTTTTTCCAGCCTTATGTGTTGGAGTTGCCAGTGAGTCTTTGGGGGAGAGATTTATTGCAAGCTATGAATTTTCAACTTACCAATGATGGATATTATTCACCCACATCTCAGAAAATCATGCAAGATATGGTGTGGCATCCCTTGAAAGGATTGGGAAAGTATTTGCAAGGGAAGCGTCAGCCTCTGAACCCCACTCCTAAGGCAAATAGAGAGGGACTGGGTTTTTCCTAGTGGCCACTGAGGAGGGCATTCCCATCACGTGGAAAACAGAGGAGCCTGTGTGGGTTCCTCAGTGGCCTCTTTCCTCTGAGAAACTGCAGGCTGCAAAACAGCTGGTCGCAGAGCAATTGACCTTAGGCCATATTAAACCCTCAGTGTCTCCCTGGAATACTCCTATTTTTGTCATCAAGAAGAAATCCGGGAAATGGAGGTTGTTGCATGATTTCCATGCCATTAACCAGCAAATGCAGATTATGGAACTGGTTCAAAGAGGATTACCCCTGTTATCAGCCTTGCCAGCCTCTTGGCCCATCATAGTTATTGATATTAAAGATTGCTTTTTTTCCATTCCTTTGTGTGCTAAAGATAGCCAAAGATTCACTTTTACATTACCATCATGCAATCATGAAGAGCCAGATCAGCGCTTTGAATGGGTAGTGCTGCCACAGGGCATGGCTAATAGCCCTACTATGTGTCAGCTCTATGTTGGGGCTGCCATTGATCCAATTAGAAAGAAATTCCCTCGTTTGAGGTGCTTCCATTATATGGATGATATTTTGATTGCTGCCAAGACAGTAGAGTGCCTTGAGCAAGCTTATGCTGAATTAGTAAAGGTGTTAGAAAAGAGAAAGTTATTTATAGCTCCTGAAAATGTTCGAAAGGATAATATAGATAATTATTTGGGTGCAAAAATTGGGCCTGGCCAAGTAGTACCTCAGAAAATTGAATTAAGAAAAGATAGTTTGAAGACCTTAAATGATTTTCAAAAGTTATTAGGAGATATTAATTGGATTAGAGGTTATTTGAAGTTGCAAAATTATGAGTTAAAACCTTTGTATAATATTTTGATAGGCGATTCTGCCCTTGATTCTCCCAGGCAATTGACCAAAGAAGCACGTGTAGCTCTGTGTAAAGTGGAACAGCAGTTGCAGGAAGCCTTCTTGCAATGATGTCAGGAAGGACAGCCTATTATTTTGTGTATTTTTGCAACATGTAATCAACCCACAGGGCTGCTATGGCAAGAAGGCCAATTGTTATGGATATATCCAAAAGTGTCCCCAATAAATCCATTGAATATTATCCAGCGGCAATTGCCATGCTGGCATTGAATGGTATTCAACAATGCCTGCAATCTTTTGGTGCTACTGCAGATATTGTAGTGGTATCTTATTCTAGTTATCAAGTAAAGATTTTATGTGGCACTGTGGATGATTGGGCCATTTTACAATGCAGTTTTGCAGGACAGATTGATAATCATTATCCTAAACAGCCATTATTAGGGTTCTTTAAAGAACATCCAGTAGTTTTCCCAAAAATCACTTCAAATGTACCCCTTCAAGGAGCTCCTAATGTGTTTACTGATGGATCTAAGTCAGGCTGTGGAGCCTATTGGATTGAAGGACAAGAGGAGTCCATTTTGTGTCAGTATCAACCTGACTCTCCCCAGGTTGTGGAATTGCAAATAGTTATAGAAGTATTTAAAACCTTTTTGTGTGCATTTAATTTAATTTCAGATTCTGCTTATGTGGTTAATGCTGTAAAGATTTTGGAATTGACTGGGTCTATTAAATATAATAGTACTGTTTGTGCTCAGTTGCAGAAATTATAAGAGTTAATTTGGGCTAGAAGGGAGCGGTTTTACATCCAACATGTTTGTGCCCATACTGGTCTGCCTGTGCCATTGAGTGAAGGGAATGATAAGGTTGATCAGTGGACGAGAATGGAGTGCATTTT
>JADRCC010260098.1:2350-16130 GCA_019843855.1 Hylomyscus alleni | reverse complement strand
AAAATTAATTTAAAAATAAAATTATATTTATTTAAGGAGGGAGCATACATGCATGCCACAGCATGGATGCGAATGTCAGAAGACAAAATTTAGGAAGTCAGTTCTGTTCATCATGTGGGTCCTGGGGGCTGAACTCAATTTGTCAGACTGGGCAGCAAGCAAGTGCCTTTTCCAGCTGAGCCGTCTTAATGACCCACAGAATTTTTTTTTTACAAGGAGAAGGGGAAAAAAATCTAAGTCCAGCATGGAAACACATACCTGTAATCCTCTAGGGCTCAGGAGGCTTGAAGCAGAAAAATCCTAAGTTAAAAAAAATTAACCCAGGCTACACGTTGAGTTCCAGAACAGCTTGAGTTATATGACAAGACCCTGTCATGAAGGAACAGGACTATGTGAAGGAGTAGGAGAAGGGAGAAGAAGGGAAGAATAAGCAGCTTTTAGTTTTTAACTCCAGGAGAAAAATGTTTTGCAAATCCAGTTGGGTACATTTATCTGTTTCTTAAAATTAAATATTGGCTACGGAAGAGTGCTAAATTATATAAAAATATAATGAAGAATACAAGGAGAGCACCCATGTTCAACAACCTTAAAACCAAAAATTTTAGAATAGTATCTCAATTCTTCCTTCTCCTTCCTGTAGTACATGTAGTTTTTTTTTTTACATTCAACTATAAGCAACTGTTCTACCATAAGCTCCTTACAACAACAGCATCTTGAAGATTTCATAGAACTCTAAATTCCTAGATTGTATATTTTTTATTTTTTTAGATTCCTTTTACGTGTATTGAGTGTTTTGCCTCCATGTATGTATGAATACCATGTTCATGCCTGGTGTGCAAAGAGGTCAGAAGAGTCCCCCTGTAACTGTAGCTGAGGATAATTGTGAGCCACCATGTGGGTACTAGGAATCAAACCTGGACCATCTGCAAGAGCAGCTAAGTGCTCTTAACTGCCCATCCAGTTCTCCAGTCCTCTGAGTCTATTTTCCCTTAGCAACAGTGAAAGCAGCAGCAAGAGAGCTGAATCTTGAGGTAAAAGTTGTGTTTTCTGTCATACTTTCATAGGAATTTGAAACAAGAATCCACTCTATTCTTTAGTTTAATGATCTTACAATGAAGTGTCTTGCTCTTAGCATATATAAAGATATTCTTTCAACTTTTAAAAAACAGTAATATAAGAAAAGGCCTTCCTTACAAATGTTTAATTATTGTCTAGGCCATCACTCCGACAGAACCCAATCTAAGAAGCTAAGCAGGGTCTGGTCTGGTTAATACCTGGAGGGAAGAAAGGATGTCTATTGAAAAGAAGTATGCAGTCCTGTATTCTCTAAGTTACACCTCTTTTTTAAAAGTTTTTTTTTTTTTTTTTGCCAGGTGGTGGTGGCGCACACCTTTAATCCCAGCACTTGGGAGGCAGAGGCAGGTAGATTTCTGAGTTTGAGGCCAGCTGGGTCTACAGAGTGAGTTCCAGGACAGCCAGGGCTACACAGAGAAACTCTGTCTCGAAAAACCCAAAAAAAAAAAAAAAAAAAAAAGTATTTTTTTCCCTTTGGTAGTGTTGGAATGGAACCCAGGGCTTTTGATATAATAGACAAGCACTCTACCACTGAGATATATATCCTAACTTTGCACCATTTAATGGCTCCAAAATTCTCTTGTCCTGTAGGTGCTAAACTGCAGACGACCTTGTTACCAACCAGATAGAATATAAATCTTATGTGACCTTGGAAAGTGAAATCAAAGTTACAGTCAGTGTTCCATGACATTTCAAATGAATGCAAGAGTTAAATAAAAATAAAAGAAAGGCAGGGAAAAGCAAGGCTGAGTGTTGAAACTGGGTTCAACAATGGAGTCATGTGAGGGGAATTCTGAGTGCTTGTGAGAAAGTTCAAAAAAAAAAAACAAAACAAAAACAAGAGTCCTGTGACTTCTGTTTCTTCAAAAACAGAAAGAAAAAATGGAATTGTTCTTGGAACATGTTTTTATGCCCCTCCCAGGTGTAGTGGATAGGAATGAGGTTACTTCAGCTTTTGTTAGTCATATGTTTTGCCACATGCAGCTTGTCCTTGTGATTCAGGTGACTGTGTTCTTAACCCTCAGATTAACAAATTATCTGAATAAAAAATAAAAATAAAAATGCTCTGAATAAAGTTGGCTATTACATTTAGGCCCCACTCTCCCAGGTTCATGCCACCAACTAGAGTGATAAATGGCTGGGATCAAAGCTCAGTGACACATTACTTGCCTACCCTGCATAGGGCTGTAGGTTTAATCTTTAGCATCTAAAATTTAAAAAAGAAAGAAAAAGCAGCAGCATGTTTGCCTCAACAAGAAGGGAATAATCTGTACAAACCTAGGGAGTTTTCTTTGATAATCCACTTAGATTTCCTTTCAACTGTCATTTTAAAATTAACTTCTAGGGGCTGGAGAGATAGCTCAGTGGTTAATAGCAGTTTCTGCTCTTCCAGGGGGCCCTAGTTCACCAACATCAGGCAGCTCACAAACTCCTATAACTCCAGATTCAGGGGATAGAATGCCTCCAGCCTCTTAGGGACCTGCACTCATATTCACATACCCACATATAGACAGACACAGACAGACAGACAGACAGACACACACACACACACACACACACACACACACACACACACACAACTCTATTTAATTTAAAATAATAAACATAAATCTTTAAAAAATCTAAAGTTTAAAAAAGAAAATTACTAACATCCAGCTTGTCACTTGAAACCTGACAATGTACTACCACACATTTAACAAGGGCAAGTGTCTAAATAGTAACTGAGTGAAGGGAGCCAGCAAGAAAAGAAGACCTGCTATAAGACTATTATTTGCATAAAACTCTAAGTAGAATGTGGTAGTACTGAAGACCTGTAATCCCAGCACAGGCTGAGGCAGTAGGATAGAGAGTTCAATGCCAACCTGTACTACATAGTAAGTTTGATGACACCTTGATTAGTGTAAGACTCTGTCTCTAAGACAAAAAAAAAAAACATTCTGGGAAATGTACTCTAACATATAATGGCAGGACTTACATTTGTGTTGGGGATGAGTGATCAAGCAGAAGGAACACAATTCCAGCAGTCTCTTGGGAATGGGGGGGATAAGCTCTGTGTCCCTCGGATAAGCCAGATGAAGAAAGATTTCCTTTCTGATTAGATTCCACATCTGGTTAGGAAATGTGAATGACAAGAAAATGACCAATTCCTAGAATACACTTCACCCAAACCCTCAAAAAGAACAAATGGGAAACTGTTCCCATTCCTCCAAACCACTGCATCACCCATTCAGATGTGCTTAGAGGAGACACACATCAGCTGTTGCTGCTTAGACACCAATTAGGAAATGACAGAAATAATTAATACTGAGTGTAACTCAATATTGATCTGTGATGTGTATCTCTACACCAAAAGCCTCCTGGTGAAATTTCAGTCAGGAAAAAGATGCGGCTCTTTTCATGCATCTGGTTTTCATTTGGTTTCTGATTTCTTCTCATTAGACTAAAAGTGAAGTCTTAGCAGATCATAAGCTATAAGTGAGTCATGTGTGTTTGTGTGTGTGTGTGTCTGTCTGTCTGTCTTTCTGCCTCTCTGTGTTGAGACAGGGTCCTACTTTGTAACCCACAGAGGATTGGAATCACTATGTCACCCAGGCTGGCCTTGAATTCATGATCATCCTTATTCTAGCTCCAGAGTGTGGGATAACAAGTATATATCACCAACGTAGCTAGAAGCTGTATTTTAGTGGGTGATTTCTTACTTATAACTTTGTGATGCTGTTATAAAGAACCAGGTAGCCTTCTTGAACTAGAAAATGAAATGTTTTTCTAACACAGTTGAGGAAAAAAATGAAGCAATGATTTTAAAATTCTTTAAAATTTCTGTCTTTTGCCAGGCATAGGGGCATACACCTTTAATCCCAGCAAGCAGGAGGCAGAGGCAAACAGATCTCTGAGAGATCAAAGCCAGCCTGGTCTACAAAGAGAATTCCAGGATAGCCAGGGCTGTGACTCAGAGAAGCCTTGTCTTGAAAAAATTTTTTTTAATTTTTTTGTCTTTTTTTTTTTCATTCACCTTGCTGGAGTACACAGGTCTGCACTGGACTTCCTATGGAAGCTTGGAGAACAGTGGTGTGTATACCAGTAGTCCACTCTAACCCAAGCTTGAAAGGATCAAACTCAAAGGCCTGGTTGACTTATTGAGTCACCCTCACACCCAAAACATTCCTCAAGGAAAACAAATGCTAAGTATATCCCTACATAGATTCTTTCTTGCAGATTACCTCAAGTTCTCCCTTAGTTGTTATGATTTATTCTATATATCAAAGGTTTGTGCACCCCAAGGCTCACTGTGCTTAAAGCATGCTAATAAGCTACACATACAACAAGCCTTTTATATGCCATTTGCAGCTTTCTTGGATGTCAACACTAATCCAACTCCAACCAGCTGCCCATATTTAAACCCTGAGTATAGCCAATGCTCCGATTCCCTATAGTAATGTTTGAGATCACCCAATCCCAACTTCTCTGCTCATTTAACTGAGCCCTGCTATGAGAAAAGGCCCAATACAAGGGCAATGACAAGGACAGCCACTATCTAAGGCTGGAGGAAGCAATTGCAATGTCCCATTGAAGGTGTCCTGACTGGCTCATGAAATGTCTTGGGAGAGCTGCTGTTTATTATTCAGACGCTGAGCTCAGGGTTGGGACAAAATAATGAGGTGGTCAGGCAGCTGAGAGGAGCTTGTACACAGAGACACCAGACAGCATCCTACCGGAGAAAGCAGATAAAAGCACAGGGCACGTGACCAGGTCTAACACGTGCCTATGTCTCTACTTTATCAAAGAGAACTATACAAAACTAACTGAGGTCAGCTTTATAGCACAGGCCACTACTACACTACAGCAAAACTGCTGCTGCTGCTGAAGGCCTTTCTGTCTAAGCCACTTCTACATTCTACAGCATCAGAAGGGGCAGAACAGGCAGGACATGCGTACAATGTGTTTTATCTCCCAAGAAACAACTCAGAGAATATGCAGAAGGCTTTATCCATTCTGTTGTCAGATTAATGATGTTACAGATTTTTCTCCATATGACAAAAACTGAGAGCTACTTCCTGAGGTCAGAGAGAGGCAACATGAAACACATTTTTCAAATATTTGGTTTATTAAATTTCACCAACCATCCTAGAATACATATATAAAGAAAAAAGCCATCCCTGATCACAAGGGATAAAGTTTATATTCAAAGGACTTTCATGACCTGACTCCCACAAGCTACAGAGCTTACTCACTCCCAAAGCATGGGCCATCTCCCAGGAGTGTTCCCATGGGGGCTGGAAAACTACTCACAGGAGTAGATAATTCAGAGTTCAGTGAAGCAAAGAAAATGTCCATCAGCTGATGAAGGAGACCACCCAAGTGGTAGTCTATCCTCACCAGAGATACATACTCAGCACCAGGCAGAAATGAACTGCCAGGCCTTCTGCAATATGCATGAACCTTGACTGTGCAGTGCTACATAAAAGCTGGACACAAAAAGTCAATGTTATATGATTCTACTTACAGGAAATGTCCATAGCAGGCCCAACCAGAATTGAAGAGCAGACTCTCCGATGTCTGGTGCTAAAGCAGGAGAAAAATTGAGTGCTTTTTACACGTATAAAACATCATTTGGGGGAGCAAGAAAATGATCTGAATGTGTTGTGATGCATGCACAAACTCTGAATTTACTAAGTCACTAAACTTAAAACAACCAAACTTATGGGCCTGATCTACAGAGTGAGTCTAGAGCCAGCCTAGGCAACTTTAGTGACATTCTGTGTCAAAAATCAAAAAGAGGGGCTGGAGAGATGGCTCAGTGGTTAAGAGCACTGGCTGCTCATCCAGAGGTCCTGAGTTCAATTCCCAGCAACCACACGGTGGCTCACAACCATCTGTAATGAGATCTGGTTCCCTCTTCTGTCAGATGCTCTCTTCTGTCATGCAGGCATGCATGTAAACAGAGTGCTCATATACATAAATAAACAAATTTAAAAAAATCAAAAAGAGTACTAAGGATCTATCTTAGGGCCTAGGTTGGACTCAAGTACTAGTAGTACATGCACACAAAGAACAGATGATTTTAATACTGTAAAAATTACAAGCCCCCATAAAATTCTAGAAGAAAGAAGAGGCACCAAACAGATTCCAGTATCTGGGATCCAGGCTAAGACAGATTGAAGGGAGACCCTGTCTCAAAGGGGTGAGGGGAAGAAAGAAATGCCACCTGAGACTACAGAGGGCAGCTACAGAGGGAAGACAGATTCCAAAAAGGCACAGACTATGGTAGTAATTCTTAACCTGTGGCTCATGGTCCCTTTGGCAATCTTCTATTTCCAAAATTATTTCAATATGATTTATAACAGTAGCAAAACTTCAGTTATGGTTGAGGGTCATCATACCATGAGGAACTGTATTAAAGGGCTACAGCATTAGGAAGGTTAAGAACCACTGGACTATGGAAACAGTACTGCAGAAGTAGTTTCATCCCTGGTTTAAAGAGAAGACCTGCTGGAATATGGTTCCTGTTTCACTTACAGTCACTTGTCGTTGGATAGGTGCTAGGATGAAGAAACTCAGGAACTATACCACCAAGCATGCTGCCTTGGACCTGGAGTCTTGAAGGGGCTGGTAAGGGGCTTCTGGCCTCATTTGTGCTACAGGCTGCCCTTTCCAGTCCCTCCAGATCAACAGTCTGCAGTAGGTCAAGGACAAATTCCTCCACAAATTTCACTAGCTATGGTGAATGCTCACCCCCCCACCCCACCCCTGCAACAAGGCTTCCAGACTGGGCTCCATAGCAAAGCTCTCCTCATACCTGAGACAATCGAGAACTCCAATTCCTACCAGCTAAACTCTGAATATTGTTTATCCTCCAAACAGAAACTACCCCTCAGAGTGGTGGTGGTATGGGAAACAACGTGGGCTTGTTCATCCAGTCCCTTGGGCATGTCTGGGGACCTTCCAGAGACCTGGTTTCTAAACTCAAAATTCTAGTATATGCCTATGCAAAAAGACACAAGCCTTCTACCAGGCATAGTCTTTGGGACTATACCAACTCAAGATTATTATTATTTTTTTTATTTTTTTGGTTTTTTCGAGACAGGGTTTCTCTGTGTAGCCCTGGCTGTCCTGGAACTCACTCTGCAGACCAGGCTAGCCTAGAACTCAGAAATTTGCCTGCCTCTGCCTCCCAAGGGCTGGGATTAAAGGCATGTGCCACCACTGCTCTGCCCAACTCAAGATTATTAACAACAATTTACTAAAATTTAGTAAGCCACATGCTCTTTCTCAAATATATTCTGCATTCCTAATATCGTCTCAAAGGGGACAAAGTGAATGAAGTTATTGTGGATCTCCTTCCCTTAGAACAGCAAGCTCAAAACATGACTGCTGGAAGAAGGGAAACACGAACCCATGACTAGTAATATACCACATACCCTTTCTCCTCTGGACTTCTAGTCTTTAGAAGCAATTACAAAGCACAGAGCTTGTGTGTCCAATTTCCTGACACTCAGTTAGGAAATGAAAATACAACGCTGTAAATGCAGTGTTTACAGTAAACACTGTCAGCTGCATTTTTCCCCTTCACTGAGCAGTCTGTCAAGTTAACATAATAAAACCTTCTCTCCATAAGGACATATTCATCCTCTGAAAAATCTGCTGGCCCCTGTGGGGATTAAGGCATGACCTTGACTGACTGAGCTAGAAATACCAGCACCCAACTTCCAGTGGAGGAAGCTGCCCATAGCAGGTGCTGGGTGGAGTTTCAGAACAAATCCAGTCAGTGCAAAGGGAATCAGACAGCACCAGGCACAGACAGGGCTGCTTGATAACAGCTCCTCTCCCTTTCTCCAGAACAGCTCTCTAACAAGGAAAGTCCCAGGACCTACTTTGCATACTTCTAAGAAATTTAATGCTCAAATTGTGTGCTAATGGCTTTCAGGCATTTGGAACTTTTTCTTGCTTAGTCTCCATCTCAAAAATATCACAGCCCTTGCCCTATCCCTTCTTGAACTCCCCCAAAGGCTCAAAGTAAACTTGCTGCAACATCAGGGCATTTGTAGCAAGAGAGCTGGTCACAAGGGAGCCGGGACACTAGAGTACTAACCTTTCCTCAGAAGGGACTCTAGTAGTTTTTATGTCTTGGCATTGGAGAGCTATACTCCTCATTCTATTCTCCTCTTCACTTGGTCCCTCCTCTGCCTATCCTCCTCCATCCTCCTGGATGGTTCCTGTTTTCTCTTCCCTCATCTCCTCCTTGTCCTTTCTCTTATTCCTCTCTGAGTAATCTCCAATCCAGCATCTTCAAACATGTCTCTCTACAAAAGGAAAACCTGCAGTTCTCCACCTCTATTCCCCTGAAGGTGGGTGCTGCCACTTGCCTCATGGACAACCCTAGGTGCAAACAGAAAAGGATACAACAGATTTTAGATGTAGTCTAGCCACCACATGTGATTCAAGTAAAGCATGTAGCACTCTGTGGGCAGCTACCCCAGTGAGGCAGAGTACGAGCACACTATACAAGGAAATTACAGGAAAGCAGGCCAACAGGAAAGGCAATAATGCCTGTCTAGTACCAAGGAAAGAGATGGAGCCAAAAGTAAAAGAGAAAACCTTCATTGCACTGGATATAAATGTAGAGACTGGAAGACTTTTAACTATGCAGGTTAATCAACATGAAAGGTTGTGTTGATTTCTACCTCATATTTAATTCTATGGTCATCTTTACACCATACCTGGCTATGGTTTTATTTTTGCCTGTTCAAAATAGAAATGGCCATTGCACTGTCATTTCTAAAACTGTATGTGTAGGTGAATTGATACATGATTGGCTGACAGACTGAAATAAATATATAAGACTGTTTAAATCACCAAATACTAGTGATGCTAAAATATAAAAGGAGAAGCCAGGCAAGGCAGCTTGTGTCTATAGTCCTAGCTTTTAGAAAGGCTGAGGCAACAGGTGTCATTTGAGCCCTTAGGCACACAGTAAGACTTTATCTTTAATTCCAAAAATATACATATATACATATGCTTGTATACACACTCATAGGGAGTAAAAGCTGTTAAGCTTTGAATATGAACTATTTCCTGTAGGCTCATGTATTAAACACTTGGTTCTTAACTGGTGGTGCTATTTTGGGAAACGCTATAAACTTTAGAGAATCGGGGTATGTCAGTTTCCAACATCATCTAGATATATGGAACAGAGCTCATTATAGTTGACATTCCCAAAGTCTAACCTAGAATTCACCAGAATGCAAGCTAAGTCTTTAACCCCTAGTTTGAGACTAGGGAAATTTTTGTTGGGGCCTGAGACTCAGCATGTCTCTGGATGCTCTCCTAGAGCCCACCTCAATGCTGCAAGGCGTTTAGCAGAATGCAGACTCATGGTCCTTTGCCTCTCAGCCCAGTAGCACCTTTCACTTTCCAGACCTGCTGTTCTCTCCTTTGTCCTGTTTCTTTGAAACTGTGTTTTAAGATCCACTAGTTTCAGTCACAGCAGAGAGTGTTCTTTTCCTTTCCTGTCACCTCTTAGTCACTAGAATCCAAGCTTCACTCCACCACTATGCCAGTCACAAAGAGAACATGGTCTCTTGGCATAGAAAACATATATTATAGCCCCCAGAATGGGCCAATAGCCAGGTGGACATAAGTTTTTATTATTTTTTTTTTGCAAGGAATGCTTGGTGTTTAGCTGTTAACCTCAATCAAGAATTAAGGATACTCAGGGCTGGAAAGATGGCTCAGTAGTATAGAGTTCTTTCAGAGGATCCACGTTTGGTTCCAAGTACCAACATGGTAACAGTGTCCATGCCAAAGCAAGCTCCTTACATCAAGCCTGTTAGGAAGCAAAGAGAGACAAGTGATTGGAGTCCCACTATCCCCTTTAAGAACATGTCCCTGGTAATCTACCCTTCTTTCTAATGAGGCCCCACTTCTTACGAGTCCCATCACTTCCAAATCATGCTACAGGTTTGAGACCAAGAAAGGCTAGGAGATGGCTTACATACATAGCTACATGCAACCAGGAAGACTGGAATTCAGATTCCTAGAACCTATGTAAAGTCAAATGCAGAAGCAAGCATCTGTAATCCCAGTGTGCTTACTATACCCAGAAATATACAGGTCTAACCTGGTATATGCTGTGCTGAACAAGAAACCTTGCCTTAAACAAAGTGGAAAGAAGGTAGGAACCAGGATTTGAAGTTGTCTTTTGACCTCCACAGTCCCTACCTAGTGTATGCATGTGAGCAAACACACAAAACATTCAAGACTCTGATGAATGGTGGATGAGTGCTGACTGAAAGGGAAGCCATTCTGAACTTATCTATGTTGCTGATACATGCTCATATAACCCTCTCATGGCACCAGAAATACAACTTGAACAAAGAATGTCCAATTTAAAAAAAAGCTAGGAAATGCCCTTTTCCTAAGGGAGGCACATTGTCTTTGACACTCAAGTTCCTGGCAGATAAACTATACAGGGTTGGCTTTTTATCAGTGTTAGAGGTAAACACAGGAAGCAGGGGAGAAGTTACAATGTAGCTGTCTCTTAAACGCCCACTCATTAATTTTCTCATCCCCAGTAGAGCTTATGAAGACAAAAATCCCACAAGATTTTCACAAGGCTGTGAGAACCAAAACAGTTTTTGCTACAATTAAAATTTCACCCTGTCATGGGATGATTAGCATACATCCCTCTCTCCCCTTCTACCTCCCTCTCTCTCAAGGCAGAAGTAACACCACAATGAACAGGGGTCCTTACTAGGAGTCACTGAACAGTAAGGAAACCCAGGCAAGGAAGCTGATATTAAATACAATCTCACAGGGATAGGGGTGGAGAAACAGTAGAAAGCATGTCCAGCTATACAGCTAGGCCTCAAGCCCTAGAAATGACACACACATTCATGAGTCTTCGTTTTATTCCAGAGTCACTCATTTAAATACGACATGACAAAAAGTGGGGGCATTACATTTATTTTTGTGTGTATGATATGCAGAGTCTAAGTACATACTCTGCTACATGTTTAGAAGTCATTAGACATTTTGCAGGAGGAGTTACTTCTCTCCTACACTTGGTCTTGTGCTTTTATCAGTAGAACCATTTCCCTGGCTCCTCTTCTAAATTTTCCACATGGATACCTTAAAAGCCATTCCAAGCACAAATTATCCCACAACCTCTGTAGTCTGATATTTAGGGAGACTTATCCAAATTTATTACAAACATAGTAAACTTTCACTTGGGAAAAACCTTTTCTTCTTTTACATTATTTTGTATGTGAAAATGAGAAACTTCATTCAAAACGGTGAAACTGCCCTCCTTCCCTAAAAGCACCCTTCACAAACACACACATTCACTCATTTACTCACTTACTCAGCCCTGAGAATACAGGAAAGACTGGGGTCCTAGAAGCAGATTGCTAAGTACCACTCCACAGGAGACTTTGGAGAACATTTATCTTGGAGCTTTTCTCACTATTTTCCATGTATTGAGCAGTAACAGAACACCCCTAATAGGAGAAAACAGACACACTGCCAGGCTCAGTCCAGCCCAGCCCAGCCCAACCCAACCAAGACCCTGCATAGTTCAAAAGGGCAGATTCTTATGTGCTGGAATCATAGAAGCACAGCAGAACTGCTGATCCATGCAGCCACATTCCAATACTCAGACTGCTTCCTTGCCTTCCTCCATGTTCCTTAAGGGAAGATCTAGGAACTAGCTAAGAGGTTTCATGAAATTACCTTTATCCAAGTAAATGATATCTCAGAATGGAGGTTGGGGGTTGAAAGAAGGGGCAGGGAAAGAAAGGGAAGAAAAGAATAAGAAAGGAAGGAGGAAAATCGATGGAGGATTTCTATCTAGGTTTATACACGCTCTCTGCTCTTGCTACAGTTTAACTTTTTTATATTGTTGTTTAAACTTAAAAGATGAGAGAAAACTTAGAATGTATGCAAACTCCATCCCCCTAAAAACCTAAATATTGCAGCTAGGCATCAAGACTGACCTCTTAATCCCAGCACTAGGCAGGAGGATAGTAAGTTTGTCAAAGCCAACATGGGACTCTTTCAAAAAATAAAAAATAAAAAATCTTAATGCTGGAGCAAGTGATGAGGATCAATGGTAGAGTTCTTTAGCTAGCAAGTACAAGACCCTGGTTCCATTCTAACACTGAAAACCTAAAATATAAAACCTTAAGTTATTTCTCCACTTATATCTGAAACATAATTATAAAATCACTATATAGAGCTAGCCTGACCCTACAAAAATTAACTGCTACAAACTAATTAGGTTTTCATGGCTCAAGTTTACACTATTAGAAAGTAAAACAAACAACACATGCAAGAACTTTATTTCTTGTGACAATTCAAATGCTCCCTTTTAGGGATAGAGAGGTAGCTCAGTTGGTAGGGTACTTGCCTGGCATGGGCAGTACCATATAAACTAGGTATGCTGGCACATGCCTGCAACCCAAAGAATTGGGACATGAAAGTAGGAGGACCCGTTCATCCTCAGTCTGAGGCTAACTTGAGCTAAATGAGACCCTTTCTCAAAATGAAAAGGTAAAAAGGAAATTCCTAAGAACAAAACAACAAGAAAACGTATTTGGTCATAAAATAATGAGCTTCCATTCCAAAGTGCAAGTAATTTGGCAATGGCCATATATAATAAAGTACTTACTGATCTTTGCAAAATTAGGTGGTTCATCGGATGAATGACTGTTCCATGGTGATTAATATTCACACTGGGCTGTGTAAATTACCATAACAAATTAGCTTAAAGCATTAGTAGTGGAATTGGGTCCTCAAAGCACTGACAGTTGAATGCAGTGGCTTTAATAGCCAAGGTTTCCCTCAAGCAGACTCACTGAATTACTTTTCTCTCTGCTAAACACACACGTCTCTTCTGCCCATGTTCTGCTATAATCCCTCAAGACAGCACACACATTTCCAGATAAAAACGTTTGTCAGGGCTACATATAGCTACATATATAGCTCAGTGACAGGAAGCATGCTTATCATATACAAGGACCTGCTTCCATCCTCAGCACAAGAAAAAACAAAAGAAAAAAAAAGGTTACACTTTGTAGCCTTAGTTAGCCTGGAACTGTGTTCCAGTTCTAGGCCAGCCCAGATTGGCAATATCTGCCTGCCTCAGCCTCAACTAGCTAGTCCTGGCTGATAGATTTCTTAACTCTTAGGGACAGTCAACTTCTCTATCCATCTTGTCACTTTTTGTGTTACTGAAATCATAATTATGGTACTCAGTCTCCAGCTTTGTAGCTAGCTGTCAGTATGTTATTTTCAAAAAGAAAAGCAAATAAGACTCTCATCTCTTCCAAAGAATCCTAACAGGTAACTCCCATGTTTGCTAGATTCTTAGTTGTGACTTACAGTGTTTCCTTTAAATAGAGAAAATTTAATCCTAGCATTTGGGAAGGGGAGGTAAGAATTCCTCAAGTTCTACCATACTGGGCTACATAGCAAGACTGTCTCAAAAATAAATAAATTAAAATAAGGTAAATAAGTAAAAACATGTGGAGGGTAAAATGAAATTTTATATCAAAGTGGCCCAAATGTGTCACCTAGAAAGCTATTTTGTTGCTGGGCGGTGGTGGTGCAAGTCTTTAATCCCAGCACTTGGGAGGCAGAGGCAGGTGGATTTCTGAGTTCAAGGCCAGCCTGGTCTACAGAGCGAGTTCCAGGACAGCCAGGGCTAACA
>JADRCC010260071.1:358-15063 GCA_019843855.1 Hylomyscus alleni | reverse complement strand
AGAGCACTGGCTGTTCTTCCAGAGGTTCTGAGTTCAATTCCCAGCAACCACATGGTGGCTCACAACCATCTGAAATTGGATCCGATGCCCTCTTCTGATGTTACTCATATACATATAATAAATAAATCTTTTAAAAAATAAAAATAAATAAAAAGACAGAAAGGAAAGAAGGAAGGAACAGAATCAGAGCAATATTGCCAGATAAGATCATCTGTGCCTGTACTCCTAGGATTTGTTGATTTCAAGGTCAGCCTTGGCCACATAGTAAGTTCAAAGTTAGCAAATGCTAAATGAGATTCTAGGAGTCAAAAGAGGACAGTCAAAACAAGCAAGAGCTAGCCATTAGATACTTTTGAAATATCTTTGTCATAAACCCTCTAAGAAACCTTACCAGGCACAAATGTTTATAAATGCAACCAGTACTTCTGTAATGGCTGTTCATAAATACCAGACTTCTGTCACCTGGGACACTGTTAGAGACCATGTCAGAAGTACCTAGAGAGAAGTTCATCTTCAGTATATTTTCTTGGATTTCTTCATTACCATTTTCTGTATGCCAAAATCCTGTTGACTGTTTTTATGTTTGTTTGTTTGTTTTTTCAGAGAAAATACTAAATTTGTTCAGCATGAAGTATTTTTACATTTCGTTTAAACAGTGGGAAAAAAAAAGAACCCTGGCCTTCTTTCCCTGGGAACACGATTTTGATAATATAGGTTTGAGAGCTTTTTGTCTCTGCTATCATTCCTTTTGTGAGGTCAAACTAATGGCCATGGATTGAGTACTCCTAAGAACAGATGCTGAAATGTCAATTCATATGCCAAAAGGCTCTTGGTGAGTCTACTCATTGGCAGCACTTGTGCAGAAATGTGGGAAGCTGGCTAAGTAAAGGAAAGCTGTGGGACACCCATGCCAAGGCATTAGAGCTCTGAAGCTGAGGTTGCCCATTAGTTATCCCACCGGAAGTTTGGAATGATCATGCCTTTATACTTGGCTGCTACCAGTCATTGGATGCAGGATGCTCTGGGGAGGAGGCACAACCTTAAGTCAGGTATCTCTCTTACAACAATAACTTTCCCATCAGCAGAAGTAAGCTCTTTGGTACCAAAGGATGATCTAGCTGCACAGAGCAGCATCCCTGCACAGCCTTTCACCAAGATGGTCTGCTTGTTTGCCAAGAGATGCTCAATAAGCAGTTCACTAGAATTCAACTGGTCCTGACTATGATCCAGTTCCTTATGCCTAATTGCCCTGTTCCTCCTTTATTGCCATCCTCCCAAGCTACTTTGGTCAAATGCAGAGAGTAAGCTCTCATTCAGCCAGTTATCTATATAATAACTCCCACCATTTAAAGTGAGGAGGAGTAAGAGCAAGAACCGCATTGGTGGTTTGGAATCCAGATGAGATAATTTGCTACTCAAATCAAAGTAGCTTTGAGACTTACAAAGCTGGGCATGTGAAAACTCACACAGGGCAGATGACAATCCTGAAGCTGCTAAAACAGCAGGCTTTATTTTTACAAAGCCAGGACTTTGTTGCAAACCTCACCTCCTACAAACACTTGCACCTGGTTTTGCTCTGCCAAGTCAAACATTTCTTTTTTTCTCCCTCAAGCTTCTATTTATGCTTTGGTCAGCTGGAACAGAGTCAGTGAAACTATGATAAATTGGGTATGAAAACAAATAAAAAGCTCAGCTTGGATTGCTCACTGACATATACTGAACTGAGTTGACCATTCCCCTCGAGTTCTAGATTGCAACAGCCCCATGCTCAAGCAGACACTGGGAAACGGAATTGAAAAGAACAGTGTAGTGCTAAGCCACAGTTGTGACTTACTCAGAAAAAAATGTAAGAAAGACTCATAGCCAACACACTCATCAAAAATCAGTGTGCTGCTTCTGCTGAGTTTGTGATTAGGTAACACATTCCCATGGTTCAAAAAACAGAAGTCTAAAAAGATCTATGAAAACCATTGCTTAGTAAGAGGAAGCACATAGCAGAGTGTTGATCTGTCATATGAATATTCTAGCACCTTACACTCTGAGAGGACACCATGAGCTGGACTTTTAAAGTCTTGTCAGTTTTGTCCTTGCAGAAAATAATACCTACCTCTTGTTAAAGAAACAAACATTATATAACCAAGTGGGATGTGGGATGTCTTCATAATTCTGTGTCTCTGAGAAAACACTAATAGTTCTTGCAGATTTTCCCCCAGCATATAAAAGCATGGGCTTTTTAAGCAAAAATAAATTAAATAGAATATGATAATAAAGCTATATTGTAAATGCTAATTTGTTAGTTTTTTCCAGTCTGTAGTGGAAATCTTCCCTTGTTAGTGTATGCACATTGTTAACAACTAAACTTTATCATAGCATCTTGTGCAATATACTTAATACATTGTATTTTGCATTTTCGAAATATCTGTGATACAGTTATTCAAAATGCCTTTTCATTGCTTTTGATTGATTTATCTTGAATACAAAGTAAGGCATATCTGGGGAAATTAATGAGAAGGTACTAAAAGAACCTTTACAGGAAGAAGAGAAGCACCCAGAAGTGTCTAAAAGTAACAGGGTATGCTAGGTAAAGGGAGAGATGTGCAGTTACACTAAATAGGTAACAAAGTACTAAGTGAGTAGATGGTATCATTTTTCAAGTTTGAAAGAACATGAAAACAAATTATAAGTAAGGACCAGTCCAGGAAGGGGGATTAAAGAAAGACAAAAGCAGGGTAGAGTGCAATGGACATTAACAAGTACACAGAGAGTTGCTAAAGCTTTATCTGAACTAACAAGTTTCTGCTGAATCCAACCTTGATACAAATTAATAGAATTTGGCCATTTAAATATATCATCAATCCAGGCTGGGGATATATCTCAGTGATATGGTGCTAGCTTAGCATTCATATGGCCTGGGATTTGCACCCCCCCCCCCCAGAAACTCTATGCTACTAAAATAACTTATATCAAAATGAGCATTAATCCTATAGCCATTTACACTTACTGTTCTGATAATATCTGAAATATCAAGACCAATAAAATATTGACAAGTCAACACTCTGTTAGGAGTAACGAAAGTCCATGAAGATCCATGGATTAAGGGCTTATGGACTAGAAAAGCATCCTGTGTGGAAAGAATTGTGAAACTATATCCTTCTCTGAATATCTACAGTCAATTAGGCATTACTGAACATGAGAGAGACATTTTTTCAGTAGCATAGTCACTAGAAAGAGGTTTATGCTCTTATAAATACCCCCTTACCCATGTCCCTTTAAGTAACTGTAATGAAGCTCACAGATCATTTAAAAACAAAATCGTGAAAATAGAAGGGAGACTACTTAAGAAGGAGATAGTGGGAATGGGAGGGGCACAAAACAGGATAATGGAAGATGAATATAATAAAAATCCTTTGTATTCATGTACAAACGTGTCATCATGAAACCTGTTATTATGCAAAATTAACATATACTTAGAAACATTGAAAATTATCCATTTAAAAAAAAGATAGAACTGAAAGGAAAATAGTTATCATCACATAAAAGGAATTGTTGAGGATTGGGACATCTTTAACCTGGAAAAGAAAAGGTTAAAGTGAGACATGTTAACAGCCCTTAAAAATGTCGAAGATTGGGGGGCAGTGGTGGCACATGCCTTTAATCCCAGCACTTGGGAAGCAGAGGCAGGAGGATTATTGAGTTCGAGGCCAGCCTGGTCTACAGAGTGAGTTCCAGGATAGCCAGGGCTACACAGAGAAACCCTGTCTCGAACCCCCTTCCCCCCCCAAAAAAATGTAGAAGATTGTCACATGGAAAAGAGATTAATCTTTCTCCCTGTCTTCTTAAATTGTGGACAAGGACCATTAAGCAGAGATGACAAGATTTGGATTTTCTACTAAACACTTGTGTTTTGTTAAAGAGCCCTTTAAAAAGAAAGTTTACTTTAAATATATCAAAGAATCCTTTTGTAATTTCTTTACTGTTATTATTAAGCCAATATTTTCTTCATAAATAGTCCAAAAATAAAATTCAACACAGTCCTTACTGAATTTTCATAAATTCTTAATTAGTGGCATTCAAAATAATGAGGCCTTATTATCCACTGCTTAAGAAAGATTTCCACGTGCTTTAATCTCTTTCTTCCTATGTTTACTTCTTAATCCCATGCCTTGGCCCACTATGTGCCCTCAACTCCCACTGAAGCAGAGAGTATGTCTAAAACCCCCATGAAAATGTAAATCTGAGAAATAAATATGCGCGGTTGGTTTTATAAGAGTAAGAATTAACATTTAAAGCAATGGTAATTTGCTCTGATCTGTAATTTTGAGCTCCTGTGATGAAATTGCTCATTTGGAAATTACCAAGTGCTTGGGTCTCGTTTGTGATCTTCTTCCTGCACACCCCCAGCACACAAAGGAGTTATAATGACCGACTGAGTCACTACTGCCATCTCCCTGAAGCATGTTCTCCAATTGCCGATACCATTTTCTATGGTACAGTGAGGACGACTCTGAGCCTCAGCCTGCTAACACCACAGCAGACAGAACAGGGAGTGTGTTCAAAAGGCATCACCACCTTCTCCATCCTCTGCCTCTGTGACCATTGAACTCTTACGGCACAGATAATTGGGATTTGCAAATCGTGTCTATCACTCACTCCTATTGGGAGTCGGGAGATTGTTTTGATAATATCCCAATAAGGTTGTCTATTTTTGATGAGATTATATTCAGATTATAAATTCATACAGGAAACACAAGTGGAGATATGATATATAATTAGAAATGTGACTATTCTAGAAGGTGTGCATAAAAAGTTTGTGCCCTTGTGCTTTGTAATTTGTACTTGGGGGTTTGCTTCCTTGATTGATTGCCTGTTTGGTTTGGTTTGGGGGTTTTCAGGGTGGTGACAGTTCGATTGGGTTGGGTTTGGTTTTTTTTGTTTTTGTTTTTGTTCTTGTTTTTGTTTTTGTTTTTTGAGACAAGGTTTTGATACTGGCTGTCCTGGAACTCACTGCTTCGACCAGGCTGCATTGAACTCACAGAGATCCACCTTACTCTGCTTCCCAAGGGCTGGAGTTAAAGGCCTGTGCCACCTCTGCCTGGCTGATTTTGGATTTTCAAGATAGAATCTCTTTGTCTACCTCAGGGTGGCCTTGGACTTTTGGCAATCCTCCTGCATCAGCTTCCCAAATTCTGACATTAGAAGCATGAGCTTCCTATAACTCCAAGTAGCTCTTTCCTTTCTTTGAACAGAGTTCCAGGAGGTTAGTTGCTAATGTTTGTTGGATCCAAATTAGCTAATGCAGGACCAGGAACTCCTGATAAATTTGGTTGGGAAAAGGAAATACTTCACAAAAAAATAATTCTATTGAATATTTCATAGAATCCCTATATAACCAAAAAGTAATAGTCTATATTGGAGGTTGTCTTTCACAAAATCATAGTGACTTTATCTGGGGGACACAATTTATCTTGTTCAATAGTCACATCCACATGTGGTTCCTTTTCTTTTAATAAGGCTCTAGGAGAAGTACTTATTTATAGTGTGTTGTTGTGGGTTTCTTTTAACCTGTAATTCTGAAGAATTAAATGAAAGATAAAAGAAAGGAGCTTCAAATGCAACAGAGAAAATTACAGCCAGACTTAAGGGGTTCTTGGCATCAGTTCCGAAGATATTTTGATAATGCATGTCAGAACAAAAGGGACTTGACAAACACCTATCCCCATGGTGCTCACAAATGATAGAATCTTCTTACCTTTAAAACAAAACACCAAGATGGAGGTGCCAACCATCTGGAGAGTTGAGGTTGGAGCTGTAAGGGTCACTTGGTCTCTCCAGTGGATAAAGTTTGAAGAGACCCAATGGGCTGTGAATAGAAACTCAGTGGAATCTTTAACACCTACAGAAATATTTTTCCAAGAAGAAATTAGTATAGCTGTCTTTCCTTCCTTCAGGGTTTTCCATCCTGCAAGCAATTATGGAAGCAGCAGTGCAAAACAACTGGCAAGTGACAGCAAGGTCTGTGGGAAACATAAAGGACATCCAGGAATTCAGACGCATCATTGAAGAAATGGACAGGAGGCAGGAAAAACGATACTTGATTGACTGTGAAGTCGAAAGGATTAACACAATTTTGGAACAGGTATGTCTGAGACTTAGCTCTCTCCCAGCCTGCATGTTAAATCATTATCCTGAGGCACTTCCCGTATCTGTTAATAAATTAAGTAGCCAACAGAATAAGCATGCCAACAGTTTTCATAGTCTCTCTAATCCCTTTTTCCTCCCTAGTGGCTGCAGGAAAAAAAAAAGGAATGAAAAGAAAATTCTAAGCTTATAAAAAATTGCATCGCATGATTAGTTTGAATGTCTCTGCAATTTAATGCTATATATCAGATAAATCCATCACTCCACTCCTGTTTAATAGATAGCTGGTTATTTCAAAGTAATCCCTGTCCTTTCCTATATCTTCTGGCCCAACAGGGAACAGACAATAGATTAAGCAAGGCTGACAGGTAGGATTTTTGTTTCTCATTACTGGAATATGTACTGCCCTGGACCCTTCTAAGGAACATCAGCTATTGTTGAATAACGTGCTTAGCTACTGCTTACCAAGGTCAAATTGTCTACATCATTCTAAATTATCCTTCTATGTTAGTAGCGGGGAGAGAATAGTTTAAGATATTTTTAATTTCATAAATTTTATTGTTAAAAAAAACCTTGGAAATAAAAAAATATTACACACTGAAATTCACCTGACCCAAAGTCTATATAGATAGGTCAATGAGCTTCTATGCTAGAACTGGGATTTGGAACCGAAACTATGAAGATTTACATTAAAATTTACACTTTGGTGTCAAACATTTCATACATTTATCCACCACCAAAACTAAAAAGATTCAATGGCAGATTTAGAATTAGAAAAACAGTTAGCCTTAGGTCCCCTTTCATAGCGTCTGTCTATTACCTGCATCCAGTCCTTCCTTATCCCCGCAAATGTAGCCTTTCTTGTTCTCTTTTTTGGATGTTATACTGACTGAACTTTTTATACTGTATATTAAAAAAATTAGGTGATATATTAAAATGATTTGGTTTTAAAAGTGTGAACAACTTTAAAAAAAAAACAGGCCAAAATTACATAAGATGTGCACAAGCGAACCAGACAAAATCCCAGCACTCAGAAGAGGAAGTGAGCATAAAACACCCACCCCTAACCAAGAAGCTATTTGCTATAGATACCTGCTGGGAGAGGAAATCAGTTTTCTTCCATGGAGAGACACTGGCTGTATCAAACACACTCTGGGGCAGGCCCTATGCCCAGGAATCGTTGGTCAACACAAATTGGATTCCATAGGTATTTGTGATTGATTTTTCCCTTTAGTTGATTGTTTTGTTTACTTTTAGGTGGATAGGTAGGTGGGAGAGCATCTAGAAGGAGCTGAAGAAAAGAGTGGGATCAGAATATATTGTATGTAATTCTCAAAGAATGAAAACGTTTTTAAAAATGTAAACAGCCTTCAAAAAAGAAACAAGATAAAGAGGAAAATGCAATCCAATGTGGCATGATGTTTTCATTATCAAGCATGTATATGTAAATTTTAGAACAAAATTACTAGGAATATTGATCCTAAGCTATTTTTGGACAGTATGTTTGGGGTAAAGGACCTAATTGAACCCTGAAAGTTTACTGTTTCCTTAGAAGTCTCATTTTGCCACTTTATAACAAAGTTCCTCTCTCTACCCTGAAGGAAACTGTAAGGGAAATCTTCTGATTTAACCCTAATGTGTCTGGGAGCCAAAAAGAGCAGAGAACAAAATCATGGTGAGCAGCCATTGCCTGTGAGAGGTCTTTTATAGGAAATGAAATATTAAAAATTTGTCAGATCTATCCCTATAAGAAGAAAAGACAAAAAGAAAAGAAAAACAAGAGAAAAATGAGAGGGAGAGGATGTGGGGTGCAGAAACTGCAAGTGCTACAGGCTAGAAATACAAAGCTACTTACTCCCTTGTCAAGCTCAGCACTGCTTTTAATGGATGGTGGCTCATAGAAAATCTAGAGTGTAAGCCTGGCTAGTTCCTCAACTAACATTCATCTGAGCAACACAAATGGTCCATGCTCTCCCTCACTGGAAAACCTTCCTTCGACTTTCTCAGATCTTAAAAATGAAGAATCAGGTCAGTGATGCTGCTCTATGTACTACATGCCCTCTAAAATGTTTAGACCGAAATAGCCTTTTAGTGGGTGACCTACTTAGTAGCCCCAAACAGAAGAACATCTCTCTTGTCACACTTTTTTGTTTTCCTTCTCTTTCATTAGGGACTTTGGTTTCTCGAATATCCAATATTCTCTTAAAGGTCTGGGGATTTGCAGGAACTTAGACTGGACTGAGAGGTTTTTCAGGTCTGGGTAATGGAAAAAGTAGTGGGTACCGCTTTGACTTCTATATGGCTCTGAAACCTTGGGCACTTAACTTTCTTTACCCCAGTTTCCTCATCTATATGGTGGGAAAATATTATGCTCTACTACACAAGATTAATACAACCCCTCAAAAAGCCATCAAATTTTGGAGAGAAAACTAGTATCACGGGAAGAAAATCAAGCTGTTTACCAAAAATCAGCATTTCTGGTTTATTTTATGTCTTACTTCTCTGTCTTCCTTTGTTCTAGATGTACTTTGAAACTATCCCTCAGAAGTAGCCTTTATGCAATTTTATTCATTTATCATCTCTCAAAACATCATGAAAACAGTGTCAACACATATTTGCTTTCTTTACCATTGAGTAGCTCCTGTGAGACCATATGTTCTACAAAGTAGGGGCTAGAATGGGCTACAAACTTTATGATACATACTAATCTAGGTCAGATGGTCAGTGATAAAGTACATGTTAGTAAGTTGCACTGAGATTGGGCTACAGTTCCATCCAACACAGTGGTTCTCAACTTCCCTGATGCTCTAACTCTTTAATAAAGTTCCTGATGTTGTGGTAACGATCCCCCAGACTGTAAAATTATTTCCGATGCTATTTTATAATTATAATTTTGCTGTTATGATTTATAATGTAAACATCTGATGTGTAGGGTATCCGATATGCAATTGCTAAGGAGTTGCAACCCACATGTTGAGACCTACTGAACCAAAGATGAAAAAGTACTAGAAGCCACATAATGTGATTGCTAAAATACACATTTTTAAATCTTTAAAAATGGCTCTGTTTATTTCTATTCCAACAATAAAATTGCTCTTATTTATCATTTCCTATATAAAATAAATTTCTCATTAAACAAATTACTTGCGTAACCAATTTCAACATATTTTTTAAAGAGAAAGCTTTTTAAAGGAAACTGAGTACTTTCATCAGAGTTTATTCTTCTGAAAAAATCCTGATGTTACACAGAGTTTATAAAGTTCAGTGATAATGTTCATAATTCAATGAGTATTAAGCTCTTCTAAAAGACAGCCTCATTGCTTGTTTTCAATATTATTTAGGGTTTTTTCCTAGTAAACCTTCTATAATCTTACAAAATCATGTTTTATTTGACTGTCTGAGATAAAAGAGCCTCTGATAGCATTATAACACCATCGTTAACACCACTGTCAATAGATGAGATTTAAGCATAAAGTTCATACTGCAGTCTATATCCACCAGGTATTAATGAAAATATGGCAGTGTAATACAATTGCTCAAATATAAGCAGATTTTCAGTAGAGTTTTATATAACAATGTCCACACTGTGTATATACATTCTTATTTTCTTGTAAATATTCAAATAGTTATATGATTAATAGAAATTCTTTACCATTCCTTTCAAGTTCTTTTTTTAACTTATTTTTATTTTTATGTGCATTGGTGTTTTGCCTGCATGTCTGTATGTGAGGGTGTTGGATTTACTACAACTGGGACAGGTAGTTGTGAGCTGCCATGTGAGTGTTGTGTATTAAACCCAGATCCTCTGAAAGAACAGACAGTGCTCTTAACTGCTAAGCCATCTCTCTGGCTCCCCAAAATTCTTTTCTAACTCTTCGAGCCCTTCAAATATTACTAGAGAAGAAAAATCATATGCTGACCTTCCTTTAGTATCACTGTGTACTAGTTAATCTACAAAGAATATATGATAGGTACATTTACAAGTGTGAGAATTACCATAGAAATTGACAGGGAAGTCAAATGAGACCATGATAACTTCTTAGAGCTCAGAGACTATTTACAAAGTGTAGATTATAAGTCCAAGATTTAGAGCACTATTTGTTTCATTTTTTCCAATTTCAATAGTTCTTTCTTTTTCTCTTATTTTATTTGGGAATTATAATATAATACAACACGTCTCCCTTCCCTTTCCTAGTTCCAGGCTTTCCCATATATCCTTCCCACTTTTCTTCAAATTCACAGCCTTCTTTTTTCATTATTTGCCATTGCATCTGTGTATGTATATGTACATACATGTGTGTGAGCTCATGTGAATGTGTACACATGTGTGTGCATGTACATTGTATGCATGTATGTAGAGGCCTAAAGTTGATATCTTGTATCATCTTCCATCATTCTCCACTTTATTTATCAAGGCAGGTTCTCTCGGACCTAAAGCTCACTCTCAAGGTAATCTAGCTAGTTCTTCTGACCCAGGAATCCAGTCTGGATGGACGGTGTCACTTACTAGCTTTTTGACAAGGGGTAATTTACATGCCTCCCTGAATTTTCATTTTCTCAAAAGACACCATAAATGAAACCTTTACGTAGATGAGTTAATATGTACAAATCATTTGGAAAGGTCCCTGATTCATAGTGTTCGTATGCCACTTTGATGTCCAAAAATGCACTGTCATACAAATGATCTCATCTGAACTTCACAACAGGGTGCCTGCAGGGAAGATATGTTCATTCCAAATTTACACATGATACATTGAAGATTGAAGAGTTCTAGATGACTTGTCAAAATTTGACTTCCAGTTCAATAGCAGTACGTAACAGAGGAAGTGTGAAACAGAAGCAGGTCTGCTGACCCCCTAGTCTAGTGTTCTTGCTTCAAACAGCACCATTTCCTCTAATTTCTACATTACTCATTAAATAACTCATCAAACTCAAATGTGGTCTGCTCATCAGCTTCTATCTTAAAATGATGGTGAAGCAATTAGAGATGACCCGAAGAAGAATGGTAAGAAAATGATTAAAGCAGTAGGAAACAGGGCCTGCGAGGAAAGGCCATAAATGAGTTAAGGTTGTTTATCCTGGCGAAAGAGAGCCAAGAGGCAATTTAATCACCATGCTCAAGTATAAAGAGTTGTCATAAAGAGGGCACTGACCAACTGTTCTGCATGCCTAAGGACAGCACTGGAGCAAATAAGCTTAACTGGACCAGAGAGACAGTCAGCACTAGGAAGGACTCATTATAAAGGAAAGAGGAAAGTGGAAGAAAGGGCAATCTCTCCCACTTCACACTGTATGAAGGCAAGAGTCTGTTGAATTAGGAACAAGTTACGATTAACACATTTTTCAATATCGTTTTTCAAAAATGCACAAAATTTCAAGTTTACACTATATGCTAGCAAATAAAGATCCTTAATGAATAGAAAAATAAAGTATACTGCTCCTGGGAATCTGTGGTTCTAGGACTCACGACACATACAAAATTCCATAGATGGTCCTTTCATAAAGTGATATCACATTTGTATGTAACCTATTCATAACCACCTGTATAGTGTAATTCATATCTAGACCACTGATAACAATGAATAGAATATAAGTGCTACATGTGGTTTTATATTATCTATGGGATAATGGCAATCAGAGACTCTGTATGCATTTAGTAAAGATGTAGGTTTTTAAAAGTATTTTTGATCCCATGTTGGGTAAATTCATAGGTACGTAACCAGAATTTATAGAGGGCTAACTGCAATTCTTAACTTTCCTATCATATATCCAGAAAGTTACCACTTTAAATAGATTTACATGTTCTCCCCTTGTTCTTTACAATATTTTCTCTTTTTCTAAACATTATTATTAGCATATACTCAGCCTGAGGTATAACATGAACTAAATGGGACAAAGGAACTAGCTATATTACCTTGAGAGTGAGCTTTAGGTCCAAGGAAAGAACTGACCTTGATAAATAAAGTGGAGCAATATGTTTAAATGTCCTGCCCAGCAAAATGACAGAATGTATGAATTTCTCCCGGTACTTTCTCATGCCAAGTTATCTCTTCATGGATGATCTAACAGAGCCCCTTAGAAAAACAGTCCAGAAACAGATCAACCCCTAGCCTTTCCTCTCAATACTCCTGGCAGAACAGTAAGCTGACTTACTACCACATAAGACAATCTGAGTTAGTCTCTACTCTTAGAATAGCTTTGTGTGTAGTTCAGTTGAATAAACATAAGCTTGAGAAGCATAGACACATGAGTTCAAATACTAACTCTCTCACTACTCTATTGGGTGATATTGAGGAAAATGGCTGTTTACTTAAGACTTAATTTCACAAGTATCTCACTACCATCCTTCAGTGAATGCTGAGGATCACATCAGGTAATGTGCGAAAAGCACATAACACCTAGTAGTCACTCAGACTCTGGTACCCACAGCTATTTGCTCACGTGATTGTTTTCTTTGCTTGGGAAAATGAGCTGTTTAAGGATTGCTGCTCAAAAATGGTGTCCTTGTGTATTTTTCAAGGCATCTTTCATTTGAGGTCATATTGCATCTGGATCTCACTGAATTCATCATGTTCACACACCTCTGCTTTTCTCTTTACTGTAACCTTAGGTAACACATGTGGATCAATCAACTCAAGTACTATTTGAGGAGCAACTAGATTTTCAGCATCATGTAAAATGATTAAAGGCAAAAATCTTGAGCCATATATAACAATTTAGTACTTTTAATAACAAATATGTATTAAGTGCTTATAACCATCACACACATAAACACACACACACACGCATACACACATATATGTATATACACACATGCACACACACACATATATATATGAAAAAGGTAACCCAGAAGTCATACAGCCAATAGTTGGTGAAGCTAGAAATTTGAACCCAGGGAATATGGCTACAGATGCTATTAATCACAGCACTAATTGGCCCTGCATCTGACTGAATTTATCAGTTGGAGTTTATTCAACCAAAAGTTATAAGATAAGCATCCTGATGAGGCCTGAAGTGGCTTTGTTTACACAACAGGCATTTCACAGATATTTTCTCCACTTGATGAGGAGTCATATCCCATTAACACAGAGAATTGAAAATACACCTTCAAATCGACGCTTTCATGAAGTGCTCCTTTGTAACAAACAGGTTCATTTACTTACAGTACCAAAATAACCCAGCTTTGAAATGAGACCCACAAAGGCATATGTTGTGAAAAGGACTTCCCCAACGTGATTTGTATATAAATCTAGCATAGCTAAAGAATACCTAAGGAAGGGTGACCTCCATTGTCTTACCATAGTCTTCTGGCAATATCTGATCAGCAATATCCAGCTACCACCCTACCTCACCCCCACCTTAACATCTAGAAAACCAAGCATGAACTAGAAGTGTAAATATTTATAGCAGATGGGTTTCAGGTGGGTGCTTAGACTTGAGCAGCCGTACTGTAAGGGCCATGGTTACCCCTTCTCCCACTATCACCACCGGACGCTAAAAGGAGGAAATATTGCCTTAAGCATCAAGCTTCAGCAGACTCCTTATACTACAAACTCTGAAACACAAGGATCTTTTCTTTCCTTATGGCCTTAAGAGAATTTGAAAGATTAGCACCATGCTGAACATCAGGGGCAAGGTAAAGGGGAGACAGACACAAAAATCGAGCTCGGCAAGCCACGTCAAAGCATACACTATGATTCTTAGGTAACAAAGGGGGTCCTTGAAAATAAATCAGGATGCAATTAGAAATAAACTTGTTCCCTAACATGTAAAGATGTTTGTCCTGGGAGTTGGTAACAGGCAGCACTAGTCTACATTGAGAGACTTTAGCTTTGGCTTATTAAAAAAAAGATGGTTTGATTATCTGGTCATACTTCCCAGTAGACTGTCTTGGTAAATATTTAGAAGCAAATGCCCTCTGGGAAAATAAAATAAAGAAAAACTCATTCAAGATCATTACTTTGAAACAGAAAGACTCTTGTTTGTTTCCGGTAGTAAAAATGTTGGTCTCAAAAAGGAAATGTTCTTATTAGACCAACAGTTTCCTCTTCTTGTTTTTTAAAAAAAAATCCATTCACTTGATTATTTCCTAGGAGGCTTGGAAGGATATTTTTAAAAATCAACAAAAATTCAAATTACTTTTCATTAACTAACTTCAGAGTTCCTTCTGAAAATTCTCAAGGATTGAGACTCCTGCAGATGAAGGAAAAATATACGAGAGCTTTATAAAGCAGAATACAGAAGCTTGAGGCAGAAGGTCTGGATTTTAGCCCCAAGCCATAGGACTTTAGAATGTAGCAACATTTCCTAATCCCTAAAGCAAATGTGTTATATGTTCCAAGAGACTTCTAGTTCCAAGAGACTATGATCCTTGGTACTTTAAAAAGCAAGACAGAGAGTTTAATTCGGGAGTTATTGGATGAGAGGTTAGGGGTAATGTGCCTCATTGGTAAACATGCGCGATACTCCAGGTTAATCTCAAGCCCTGCAATGAATGACCCAGAAGAAAGAGCTTGTGAGCTGTGGCTGGGCAAACTGGGAGAAGGTAGAAAAGGAGGGAGGAA
>JADRCC010260029.1:0-24438 GCA_019843855.1 Hylomyscus alleni | reverse complement strand
AAAAAAAAAAAAAACAAAAAAACCTTTTAGAAGATGATTCCTTTTATCACCTTGAGAGAAAGAGATCTTCCTTCCATTAAAAAATTTGTTTTAAAGGCAAAAAGTAAAATATATCAACAAAGATGAGAATAATACAGATAGACAGAAATGGGATCAGAAGTGCCGTCCCATGGACAAACATTTCCTATTGCCCATCAGTCTCTGATATGTGGTCAGGAACTGGGAAATTCTAGGGAAATTTGGGAAGTAAGTTTGAAAAAGAGACATATCTTCAGTTGAAACTGGGAAGCAATACCCTCCTCCCATGGGTACTTAGTCATTTAAAGCTTACACAGCTAAGTACCACTGATACTCTAGAAAAAACAGTAAGGAGACTACGTGGGAGCTATGAGTTAAGGTCAAGGCAGTGAATTCAGTCAAGTATGAAGAGAAAAACGAGGGGTACTAATCTCTTATTTGAAAACATTCTCATTAAGAAAATTTTACGTATGTCTGAACAGCACATTTTTTTTTTCAGGTTAGTATTCCTTATCCTTAACAATTATCACTTCTCAGACTTCTGGCTAAGACCAAGTGTAGTATTCTTAGTAACTAACTACACTGCCACTTTTTCCCAATCTAAAATAGGACAATGTTAGCCAGTGAACTAAAAATAAATTCTAACTGGGCAGAAATACGAGTTTCTCAAGTATCCCTAATGATCTACCTCAGTCACCTTGAGGATCTCTTCAGGAAACTCACTTAAATTTGATCCTCCAAGAAACAAACACTGGTAATACTGACAGGTAAAACCAACTCCAGTCGATAAGAAACAAAGATGTGGACTTCAGTCAGTACATAGTCGTCACTATTAGGAGGTGTGCCTTGGGGTTTCAGATGCTCAAGCCGGGCCCAGTGTCATTCTCTCTTCCTGCAGCCCGCTGATCCAGATGTAGAACTCTCAGCTACTTATCCAGCACCACGTCTCCCTGTATGCAGCCATGCTTCCCATCATGATAATAGTGAACTAAAGTGCTGAATGGTAAACTAGCCCCGATTAATGTTATAAGTGGTCATGGTATCTCTTCACAACAACAGAAACCCTAAGAAACAGTCCTACAATCTTGGGGATCTTAACTGTTTCTTTGTGTTCTGTGTAACAAAGCTGTCACTCTTAAGGAAACCAGTTAAAAGCATAAGGCAACAAGAAACAAGGCCCACGTTTTAGGTCACAGGCCTCAAACTAGTGGTTTGAGTAATAGAAATTACTAGATAGAACTCATGTTCAGGTGCTATTATTAAATTCCCTGGTTGAGCTCTAAGTCAGCAATTACCTGTAGACTAACTATATGGCCATAATCAACCCTGGCTGCAAAGCTCAATCAAACTTAGGTGTTCTACTACACTTGTCCCAGAACAAAAAGCAAGCTTCAGTACACACACATATATATGGAGCATGCTTCTGATGTGGCCCACTGCAGGTTGCAAAGTTATAAACTTGGAGACCTAGCTAGTGTCAGAACTCACAATGGCCTGTGACTGTTACCTGGATCCTTTTCAAGCCAGGACCTCAAGATGAGTCACATTTCTTCTCTAGGCTCTGGCTCTAAAGCACTGATTCTTCTACTAGTCTTTCTGAGTCACGATCTACTGCTCTTCTCTTCACAACATTCTCTAATTCTCCATTCTAGCAAAATCCTTTGCTTTGAGCATTTACTATTTCATGTGATCAATATGACATGCTTGTATTTGCTCACAGTTTCTCATTTAAAGATGTATACACTGAAAGACACTAGCAGAGAATTTAGGTAGAAGACTAAGTACTTTCTCCAAAAAATGCACAAATTTTGAAAATAAGAGAATAGGGCTGGAGAGATGACTCAGCAGTTAAGAGCACTGACTGCTCATCCAGAGGACCTGAGTTCAATTCCCAGCAACCACATGGTGGCTCACAACCATTTGTATTGGGATCTGACACCCTCTTCTGTTGTGTCTGAAGACAGTTACAGTGTACTACTCATGTACATAAGATAAATAAATAATTCTTTTAAAAAAAAGAAAATAAGAGAATATAAAATATTCTGTGGAAAATTTGTGCCATTTTTTTCTCAGTTTAACATGTGTTAGTCAGACTGTCCATCATTATAACAAACACCTAAGAAAAACAACTCAAAGGAAGAAAGATGTATTTTGGCTCAGAGTTTCAAGAGGTTTCAGCTTGTGGTCAGTTGGTCCTATTTTTGAACCTGTGCTGAGGTAGAATATGATGGAAAAAGACCATGGCCTGGCAAAGTTCTTACCTCCTGGCAACTGGGAAACAGAAATGAACAGGCCAAGGAAAGATATATATTCGCAGCACACACTCCCAGTGGTCAACTTCCTCCAACCAAGTCTTACCTCCTACTTTCACCATCTCCTAATAATGCCATTATATTATAAATTAATCACGACAGCAATTCCCTTTTAGGAAAGGGCCCTCAGGGTCCATCACTCTGCAAAAAAACAACCAGCTGGCAACCAAATCAACCATATATGAACATTTCATATTCAAGCCACAGCATTCTGCACCTGTTCACAAAGGCTCACCTCCATCTCACAATGTAAAATGCACTCAATCTAGTTCCAGGAGTCCCTAAAGTCTTTAACAGTTCCAGCAACCCACAAAAGGCCCAAGCCTCTTCTGAGACTTAGACAATTGTTATCTGTGAGCCTGTATGAAATTACAAAATAAATTATATACTCCCAAGACAAAAACAGAACAGTAAACATATCTATTTCCAAAAGGAAGAAGGGTACAGATAGGAGAGATGGAACTAAAGAACAAAGTCCAGCAAGACAAACATTATATCTAACAGTACACTGTCTGGCAGTCTAGGCCCAGAGTAGTGGGATGGAAGCCCCAAGTCGTGGGCGCCACTGCCCCTATAGCTTTCTAGCGGTAGCCAATATGGTATTTTGTGTGGGTGGCTCTGCTTATGTGCTGTGGTTTTCCTCAGTAATCATTTGACATCCTGGCATCTCTGAGCTTCCTGGGCTCTCTATTGTATTTTTGGGGTTTTGTCCTCACAGTTTCCTACATTATCTGCTCAGAGGCTGACTACAGGAGTCTTGACTTTATAATACACTACCAAAAGCTTCATTTGAGATGTAGGTGGAGACCTCCATGATACATTACTTTGTATCTTGTATGCCTACAAAACCAGTATAGTTTGAATGATGTCAATTATCTGCTGTAAATTCAAGTAGTAGTCAAGAGCCCTTGGACCAGAGCAGCACATGTTCTGCCTGTATTTCACAGGTGATACTGTGCCAGCAGATAGTCCTGGAACTCTCTCTCGTCTCAGAGCAGTCTTAACCAAATTGCCAACTGGTATTAGCAGGGAAGATATTTTATTTCTCTATCTAGATCCTACATGCATAGGAAACAAATTTGACCAGCTATCCATTAGAAAAAAATCTTTTCAGACTAGAAAGATGGCTCAGTACTTAATTGAGTACAGGCTGTTCTTCCAGAGAAGAATCTGAGTTTAATTCAGCTCAAAACCATCGGTAACTCCAGTTTCAGGGTCCAAGGAACAACATGTGATAATGTTTAGGTAAAACACTCATACATATAAAATAGCTCCTCACATCTGTCGGTAAATCCCAGTTCCAGGGCTTCAGACACCCTCACACAAACATACATGCAGGCAAAACACCAATCCACATAAAATAATAATAAATTATATATTAAAAAGTACTTTTGAAGTATATATTTTGGATGCATATAGTTTACTGTATGTCAATCATACCTTAAAAGTTGGTAACAGATTTTTCTTTTTCTTTCTTTTTTTTTTTTTTTCTCGAGACAGGGTTTCTCTCTGTAGCCTTGGCTGTCCTGGAACTCACTCAGTAGACCAGGCTGGCCTCGAACTCAGAAATCTGTCTGCCTCTACCTCCCAAGTGCTGGGATTAAAGGCGTGCACCACCTCCGCCCGGCGGTAACAGATTTTTCATTTTGGATAAATGAAAGTAATTACACCAAAGACAGTATATGTGTTGTTAGTGTTATGGCCTAAAGAACTGTCTCAAATTTCTAGCTAATGCATAATCACAAACCAGTAACAATGGTGAGTTACAGAAAGCTGTTTCTTAAGTATGTGACATTATTTCTAAAAGGTAATCTCACATAAGAAAGTGTGAATGGCTCAAAACAATTTTTCCACAACAATCAGTATATCTATGACTTCAGTGCATTCATACTCTCAACAATAGTTATATAACTGCAAAAAAAAGATAAAAATATAACTGAGCGAGGCAGTGGTGGCGCATACCTTTAATCCCAGCACTTGGGAGGCAGAGGCAGGTGGATTTCTGAGTTCGAGGCCAGTCTGGTCTACAGAGTGAGTACCAGGACAGCCAGGGCTACACACAGAAACCCTGTCTCAAAAAACCAAAAAAAAAAAAAACAAAAACAAAAAAAAACCAAATAAACAAACCCAGAACCTCAGCTTTTCTACAATCACTTGAAGATGGATGGAACTCGCCATTCTACTGAAGCTGGATAATGTACAGAACAAGGCAGTAGGTATCTAAATACTTATATTTAACTAAAGTATATTTAAAACAAGAAAAATGATGAGAAATTTTATTATCCAAATAAAGACATAGTTCAGAGTAAAAGAGGACAAACTTATACTTTATGGAAGGAAAACAAGCATAAACTGAAATTTTCTTAAACTAGTTACTGCTTAGTTTTTCAGGTGTGAGAAATACTAATTTAAAAGCGAATTTAAAGCTAGTCAGATAATTTAGCAGGTAAAAGCTAAGCTGCTAAGCCTGATGAGTTTAGTTCAATCTCCACGGCTCATGCAGTGGAAGGAGAGAATCATTCTGACCTCCACACATATGTGGTGGTACATACACAGATACATACAGAATTTTGTTTTATTTTGTTTTTTTGAGGTAAGGTTTCTCTGTATAGCCCTGGTTTTCCTGGAACTTGACCTGTAGACCAGGTTAGCTTCAAACTCAGAGATCTACCTGCCTCTGCCTTCCAAGTGCTGGAACTAAAGGTGTGCATCACTACAGTGCCGCACCAGACCTTTTTTAGTGTAATAAAACAACAAAAAAAACCTATCCAATTGTTTGATTTGGCTTTAAAGTAGGTCTTTTTTATTTTTTATTTTGGTTTTTCGAGACAGGGTTTCTCTGTATAGCCTTGGCTGTCCTGGAACTCACTCTGTAGACCAGGCTGGCCTCGAACTCAGAGATCCGCCTGCCTCTGCCTCCCAAGTGCTGGGATTAAAGGAGAGCGCCACCACCGCCCGGCAAAGTAGGTCTTTAATATGGTCATATCCATGCAATAATTTTACATGGAATACACATTCAAAATCCTGAGTAACTGTGGGGCGGATAAGATAGACAACATCTATGTATTAAAGTCTACATAAAACGAACACTGGTCAATAAGCATATACAAAGCTTCTGGACATCTTCAGTTCATAGGCAAATATGAACCAAAATAAGAAAATACCACTATACACCTACTAGCATGCATACTATATATTTTAAAAAAGACTTATAACAAGTAATGGCAAAGTATCTGGAATGGGGAGTTGAAACTGTAACATACTGCTGATGAGAACATAGAATGGTAGAACTGCTCTGAAATACTGTATGGCGATTTTTTTTTTTTATTTTGGTTTTTTGAGACAGGGTTTCTCTGTGTAGCCCTGGCTGTCCTAGAACTCACTCTGTAGACCAGGCTGGCCTCAAACTCAGAAATCTGCCTGCCTCTGCCTCCCAAGTGCTGGGATTAAAGGCGTGTGCCACCACCGCCCGGCTTGTTCTTTAAACAGAACCTGATGTCCAGATACACATCTGAGAGGAATGAAGATGAACCTACATGAAGAATTCACACAAGAATGCTTTATAGCACTGATTTCATAATAACCCAAAATAAAAAACAAAAACATTCCAACATCTTAAAAGAAATATGATACAAATATCACAATGACACTTTTCAGCAGAATAAACAAGGACACAGCATTGATCTATGCTGCAACATGGGTGAACCTTGACATTTGAAAACACACCAAATGAAGGATCCACATACTGCACAATGCCATATATACACTATGACTAGAACAGACAAATGGGAGATAGAAAGATTCCTGCTTATTTTACACTAAAATGGGGGAGGATGTGTGTGGGAACAACTTCTGCTGGATATAGGATTTCTATCTGGAACAATAGAGAGTCTAGAGTTGGATTATGACTATAACTTGTGAATATACTCAACCCAGGGAACTGTATACTTCAAATTCATAACTCTTATGATATATGATTGTCCCCTAAAGCTGTTTAAAACAAGAAAACTTACAGTGGCCAATTTTATAATTATTTGTATGTTACATCATACACAAACTCTTAAGTTGCTATGTGCCCCTGGCTGCCCTGGTCCTCCTATAGGGCCTAATTTGGCCTTGAAATTTCAATCAATCTTCCTGTTTCATAGAGAACATACTTTATGAAATGGGAATCAAATACTGTACCTCATTTCATAATGAAATTTCATTGTGTTTCTTCTAGTTTGAATATACTTTAGTTCACAAAGACATAAATCATCTAGATAACCAAAAAAAGTTATTCATGGGATAAGTCACGGAAGGGATGTAAAATATTGGTTATTGTAAAATAATGGTAGAGTGCTTGCCCACCATACAAATGGCTCTAGGTATGATATCCAGATTACCAAAAAATAAGCAAAATCAAAATATCTAAAAAGTCTTACTTCTCAAAACTTAACTTCATTTTAAACAGCACAGTCTAGTTCACAACTTTTTTTAATTTATTTTTTTTCTTTTTAATGAACAAAAACAACAAGAACAAACCCTTGTTGTCTCCTCCCTCCCCGTGCTTGCCACCCCACCCTCTCCCACTTATTGGCCCTGTCATTACCCTACACTGGGGCACAGAACCTTCACAGGGCCAAGGGCCTCTCCTCCCATTGATGACCAACTTTCCAATTCTACTATACACATGCTGCCAGAACAATCAGTCCCACCATGTATAGCCCTTGGTTGGTGGTTGAGTCCCTGGGAGCTCTGAGAGCATTGGTCAGTCCATATTGTTGTTCGTCCCAAGAGGCTGCAAACCCTTCAACTCCATTGGTTCTTTCTCTAACTCCTTCATTGGGGACCCTGTACTCAGTTCAATGGATGGCTGTGAGCTTCTACTTCTGTATTAGTCAGGTACTGTCAGAGCCTCTCAGGAGACAGCTATGTCAGGCTGGAGTGCCCTTCCTTCAGTCTCTGTTCCATAGTTAGTCTCTGCAACTCCTTGCATGGGTATTTTGTTCCCCCTTTTAAGGAATGAAATATATTCCTTTTTCTTGAGTTTCTTGAGGTTTGTGGGTTGTACTTTGTGTATTCCGAACTTCTGGGCTAATAACCACTTATCAGAGGGTGCATACCATGTGTGTTCTTTTGTGATTGGGTTACCTCACTCAGGATGATATTCTCCAGATCCATAGTTCACAACTTTTAAGAAGCTCCATATTGCTGGGCAGTGGTGGTGCATGCCTTTAATCTCAGCATTTGGGAGGCAGAGGCAAGAGGATTTCTGAGTTCCAGGCCAGCCTGGTCTACAGAGTGAGTTCCAGGACAGCCAGGGCTACACAGAGAAACTCTGTCTCGAAAAACAAAAAACAAAAAACAAAAAAAAACAACCAAAAAACAAAAATAAAACAAAACAAAAAAAAGAAGCTCCCTATTTTTATTTTTTGAAGTCATTATAGTTACTTCAATGTAAGTCCATGTAATAAAACTACTGATGATCTTTGATACTACTGATAATCTTTGATATTGTTTTAGCTCTCTTTTTTAGACAGGCTCTTGCTACATAGTCCCAGACTGGTTTCCAACTTGGAACCCTCCTACTTCAGCCACCTGAGTCTTGGAATTACAGGCACATGTCCATGCCTAGTTGATCTGGCTTATTGAAGTGCATCAATCTCTACCAACATCCTTCAAAACCATTTTTAATTACCATACCATCTAAACCCAGCATTTTGGGCTTGATAAAGTACTGAGCATCAGTAAGCAGACTTACTCTATCACTCTCTGGTTGACTTACAGACTTTGCATTAGATCAGATCATTTGCTTAAGGGATGCAGGGATGCTTTCACAATGGTTGCAGAGTACACAGTTTTCATGTATGTGTGCTCACCTCCTCCCCATCCTCCTTTGTGAAGAATGTCTTGCTATGTATGTAACCCAGGCTTGCTCAAAAGCCTAGATGCCCATCTCAGGTGACGGTGTTGGGATTACAGTGCTGGGGTTTCAGAAAAATGACACATTCCTGGTTATGTTTTCTTAGTCTCATAATACTGAAAATTTCCTATTAGGGTCTTTAAATGCACACAAATAGAACCTCTTTAATTAACAGCCTGAAATTATTTCTCAGATTCAGCACAGACAAACTATGCTAACTTTGCTATTTTGCAATTACAGCTCTGGTTCGTTTATAATCTAGCTTTGTTGTTTCTGTTTGGTTTTTTAGACAGGGTTTCCGTGTAACCCTGGCTCTCCTAGAACGTGCTTTGCAGACCAGCCTGTCCTAGAATTCACTTAGATTTGTCTGCCTCTGCCTCTAGAATGTAGGGACTAAAAGTACACACCACCACTACCAGGTTCATAATCTAGTTGTTAAAACAAATAAGCTGCCATTTTCTTATAAAATAAACACTTATCTTCAGTGTAATACTGACTGAAAATCTAAATAAAGCTTAGTGAATTAGATAATAAAACTCATTTTCAAATCAGGTTAGCAATTATTTTTGACATGTCACTCAAATTTTAAAAAGCAACAGAATCAGAAAGAAACATTTCCTTGAACTCAATGAGTAAAGATGTTCCCTTCAAACCTCACAGTGTAACGGGCAAAATCATAATTACACAGGACTTGGCTAAGAGTCAATAAGCTGTGCTCACATACAAAATAACATAATTTAATGCCTCCCCCAATATATCTACATCTAATTAGTTACCATATCAAAGAAGAGTGGATTTTGAAGTTTGTCCTTTTCCCTTTTTCCAAGTGCTCAAAACAAGCCACCATTAACAACAGCAACAACAGCAACAACAGCAGTAACAGCAATTACAGCAACAACAGCAGTAACAGCAGTAACAGCAATCACAGCAACAACAACAGCAATCACAGAAACCAGACTAGAATATCATTAGACCTGGTGAGTTTTTTAAATGGGTACATGGACAGCCTACTTCTGAGCTTTTGGAGTGCTATTAGTGCTTTTCACAGTTCCACTTCCTTCTTTGTTCTGGCTTGCTGCTGGTATCCTGTAGCAGATAGCCTTTTAACTTACCTACCTCTGCAGCACACAGACTTATATATTATTTACTTAGTTTGGTTTTTTTGAAGGCAGGGTTTATCTATGTAACATCCCTGGCTGTCCTGGAACTCATTTTGTAGACCAGGCTGGCCTCAAACTCACAGAAATCCGCCTGCCTCTGCCTCTCAAGGCTGGCATGTATCATCACTGCCAGGCCGAGTTTACTCTTAAAAACCAAAGTGAGTAAATCACAGATATAAAGGGAACTCTAAAGTTTACATGATAATCTATTTACTCATTCACTAGTATATTTTTGACCGTAAATACTGTGAGATACTGGGAGCAGTTCTGAAGAATATTAATATTTACTGTATGAGTAGTGTTAAAAAGTCTGGAAGAATAAGACAAAGTTTGGGTTAGTGATAAAGCTAAGCAGATAAAGGTGCTGACTACCAAGCCTGTTAACTGGAATTTATTCCTAAGGCCCATGGGATGGAAAGAGAGAAACAACCTCTCAAAGTTGTCTCCTACTTCCATGCATACACTGCAGGAAGTACTCCCACCCATATAAATAATAAATTATAAAACAACAACAACAACAAAAAACCATAAAAGCCCCTGGAGTTTAACTGATATTTAAATACTCACTAGTAATCTAGCCTTCACTAATTCTGGGTAAAGAAAAGCACAGAGTAATTCCTAAAGTGATTTATAGTTGGTAAGCATGATGCTAGTTAGCCTGGGGGACTGAAGGTCTGTATTTTAAGTCCGCTGGTTGTGTTCAGGTTAACACAGAAGTCCTCTGTTACTGGCAATTTTATGGTTTCAGTGGTCATGGTTGACAGTGGTCAAAAACATTATGTGGAAAATTCACAAAATTGACAATTCATGAGTTTTGAAGTATATGCCATTCTAAATGGCACAATGAAATCTTAGACTGTCACACCCAGTACCCTGGCAGGTGTACACCATCCCTTTGATTAGTACATTCCTTTGATTAGTTACAATGTATATACAACCAGCTACTGGCTCCTGAGTCACTCAGAAGTAATCTCGGCCATCAGATTATTTACTTAGGTATTGTAGTATCTGTGCTCAAATGGCTCAATCACAACACCCTGTCAGTCACCTTCCTGTCTCATCACAAGATGAGCAAAGTAAGGCATTCAGACAGAAAGACCACATTATTCTTTTATTACAGAGCATAGTAACTTCTCTATTTTATTGTTATTTCTGTTAATCGTCTATCATCCCTAAGTTATAAGTTAACTTCATAAGGCTATATGACTAGAAATAAAATCAGTATACAGATGCTTTGCGACTAAGTAAGGGTCTTGGACTTTATCTCCTGCCAGTAACTGAGAACTCCCATGATTTAGTTTCTCACAAGAGAAAACACCAAGTGAAGAGTTAAGAAACGAGGAAAAGTTTTAAGTGACATTCAAATTGTAACAGAGTAGTAAAACAAGTCCAATTAATAGTTTTTTAAATTTCACTATAAGACCTATGCACTCCTTTGAGTTGCATGTATTTAATTTAATTAATAAAACAAAACAAAAACACCTGCTGAGTTCCTTACTGCTCCTTTTCAATGGCTCTAACTATTCTGTCCTTTAAGCAAAATTTTCCAAACTGACACAAAGTAGGAGATGACAAAGTGAAGGGAAAGGAGAGAGAAGTGAAAGCTGCAGATTTAATAATGTTGACAATCTGACCTCAAAAGGACCCACATCAAATTATGAGCAGAGGCACATCTTTAACGACAGAAACCATTTATAGCCAATTCTGTGAACTTACTGGAACTTTTAAACAAAACCTATCAATTATTTCTTAATATTGCCATTTTGCATGAATTTTCACAGATGCCCATAAACCAAGAAAAAAACTTACATTAGAAAAAACTGGAAACACCTTTCTAAAACTAAGGTGTTGGGTGCTAATAATGTAGTAGCATACAGAAGCTTATTTAACATTTCAGTCAGTTCTCTTAACTTCCACTTATTGGACAATGTCAGTGGTAAGGTAAATGGAGAGCTTTGTAAGGGCCAATGAAATGGCTCAGCAGGCCTGACAACCTAAATTTGATTCCCAGGACCTACCATAAAGGTTAAAGGAAAGCACCTACTCCTCTCATTTCTGTGTGAACCATAGTTATATGCATATGTACACACCCACATCAAATTGCAAGAAAGCCATCAAGTAAATATCATATACTAATAGGTAAGGTTAAGAAGGGTAAACAGCCTGTGGAAGTACAAACAGGAGCTAACTCTATGAAGGATATTTATGTTTAACTCCTCTAAAACTTTTTTCTTTTTAAGGTCAAGTTCAACGAGAGCCTTAGAGACAATGAAGCAAGTAAAGTCCCCCACCCTATTCATACTTAATTTCTATTCTCTAGTAGTGTCTTGTGGAGAGGAGCAGGTCACAATGACAATGGTGCACCTTTCTCATTAGTTTCTGGACCAGTTGGGAGTTCCTTCCAACATTAAAATTAAGCATTAAGGCTTTACCTCAGTGGTAGAGGCAAGCTTAGACTGGCTTTCAAAATGGGTTCCACCTCTAGCAATATATACTAGTGCACATGCACACACACATGCATGTGTACTGAAACATAGAGACAGACTGACAAAGAGACAGAGACAGACAGACACACACACAGGTCAGAAGGGGAGGGAGTGCAGGATAACTGGAAGAAATAACAGAAATAAAAAAGTAAAGAAATAAAAGGTAAAGACAAAAGGTCCCTCAGGAATGTGTTTTTGTCACTAGAATAGTACAAGCAAAGACTACATGATTACTTGCCTGATTTCTATATACAATCTGCACATTCCTGCTCTAAAGGCACATATATATATATATATGTGTATATATATATATGTATATATATGTATATACACACACATATATATTTCCACTTCCATTCATACTCTCTGGAAGAAGAAAGGAAAGAAAAAGTAGACTTTTTAAAAAATTATTTAATGTATATAAGTACACCATGGCTGCCTTTCAGACACCAGAAGAGGGCATCAGATCCTATTACAGATGGTTGTGAGCCACCATGTGGTTGCTGGGGATTGAACTCAGGACCTCTGGAAGAGCAGTTGGTACTCTTAACTGCTGAGCCATCTCTCCAGCACCGAAAGTAGACTTTGAAAGTGACCCAGTTATCCATGAGACAAAGCTCAAAAGAGCCAGAGTGACTTCTCATACCAAAAGATATATCATTCATTTAAACGCAGGCAATGCTATAAATAGCTTAGACATCTTTTGGTTAAGTGAGAAGCAGGGGATCCTTGATGTATGGAGAGAAAAGATCTGAAGCATTTCTGAACTCTATAAATATATTTTCATACTTGTCCACACACTTCCATTCCTCCCATTATAAGGCCTCAGAATACTATTCATTTTTCTGTCTCATGGCCCTCACTTCATTCCACTCTTTCTTAAGTCAAGAGACTTCTTCCCTGGCTACTTTGGCTCTAAAGTCCATTGTTTATCTCTCAATCTTTCCCCCCTATTTCCCCCACTGTAGCAATTTCTTCCTGACATTATAGTGTGTGTGTGCATACTGTAGACCATGAAGCCAAAGGTGGCCAGCCTCTCTTGTATAAAAACAGTATAGGACACATTAAATTCCCAATAAATATACTGAATGTCAAATGTGTTCATTATGCGCTGTTTTGCAATAGTGTCATTTTAGTTTTGCAGATAAACTCAGTTAAAATAGTAATGGAATGTTACAGTGTTTCCTTGACTAGGAATTCATTTTCATAATTTGTATATTATCTGGTTCAGTATTTATGAACTCCTTAAAAATATGAAGTCATTTATATTTAACTTTATTTTAGCAAGGGAAATACATGATAAATCACCATCTTCTAATTAAAATAGAATTCGTACAGGTTCCTTTGCTCTTCAACAGTAAGTAGAAGATTTTATGTAGTTGAGAGGCCTTTATTTCACTCCATTTTTGAATAATCACCCCCTCCCCACCTTAGTTCTATTTATTTCTTTTTTTTCCTTTTTTTTTTTGTAAGTGTACAGTTAATAAAATTAGCCACATGGCTGGGAGTGGTAGTGGTGCACACCTTTAATTCCAGCTCTCAGGAGGCAGTGGCAAGAGGATCTCTGAGTTCAAGACCAATCTGGTCCACAGAGAGAATTCTAGGACAGCCAGTACACTGAGAAATCCTATCCAGGAAAAAACCAAAACCAACCAAAAAACAACAAAATTAGTCACACTGGCACAGTTGGGAGGTGGAGGCAAGAACACCAATTTGAGTTCAACCATGATAACTGTAAAACCCTGTCGAAAAACAAACAAGGCTGAAGAGATGGCTTGGAATTTAAGAGTAACTACTACTTTAGCCATACTTGGTTCTTAGCATCTACATCAAGTATCAAAAAGACAGCTGCTGTAACTCCAGCCTCAGGCATCCCTACCCTCTTTTGCCTTCTGCAGGAACTCACACATATGGAGAACAGACACAAACACATAAATAAAAAGAAATCTTAAAACAAACCAATTCTCCAAAACTCTGCCAAACCAAAAAGACTAGTGTAACAGAAAGCTACGTGAATTCAACTTAAGTCTTGCTTGGTACTATTAAGTTTACAGACTGACTGCAACTTGCTCAAAATCATATACTAGCTCCTAAATGGCAGGAAATTCTTTCAACCAGGTCTTACGGTTTCGGTTGAATAAGTACTTCTTATAAGTTTAGCCTGAGATCCACTATAGGGTCACGAGGATTCGTTCAAAAGGTCCATCTGGTTCTCCCGTCTATCCACATCACTAAACTGTTCTCTTCTGTGTCTGTGTTTATGTACGTGTTCCTGAGATGCACATTCTGCCAGGATTAAAAGTCAGAGGCCTTACTCATATTAGACAAGGGCTTTACCACTGAGCCACATTCTGCAGACTCAAATATCATTTACATTTTAATCAAAACCACATATCCTATAAGGGAAAGTGCCAGAGTAGAAGTTAGGCAAAAACAAAACCAATGCCATTGTTTTAAAGTTATTTGTCATATAATACAGCACTTATGTAAACATATAATAAGCTTATCATTCTAGTGAATCTTTAAATATGTAAATATACTTTATTTAATAGTTAAGATGGCAGTATTATCCAAATTTGCCTATGTTTTAATATAATCCTGATGAAAATCCAAGCTGGATTCTTTACAAAATTATTACTGATTAAAAGAAATATGGTAATAAAATAGACATGGGGTGGGGGACAGCAAACAACCTCCTCCTTCAACACATTTAAACAGTTTTAGAATTTTCAAACTCTTTTAAAACTTACAGCGTGCTAACATCCTCATTTTTGGTCAACAAATTTCCAACCACAGTACTGAGATAGTTCAATAACCCCCCCACAAACGAATCCCCCGTAAGTCCCCCTATACCCTCAAACTCTTGAAAAAAATGTGTTGAAACAAAAACTAGATATAGGGTTACAGAGATGGCTCAGTAGTTAAGAGCACCATTTCCTCTGGTAGAGGACAGAGATTCAGTCCCCAGCACCCACATGGTGGCTTATAACCACCCATAATTCCAGTTCCTCAAGATCTGATAGCCTTTCCTGGTGCCATAGGCTACTGCACATACTTGGTGCATATAAATTCATATAAGTACACAACATATTCACATAACATTTTTGGGTTTTTTTCACATAAAAATTTTTAAGTAATTTTTTTCTTTTGGAGACAGGATTTTTCTGTGTAGCCCTGGCTGTCCTCGAATTGGATGTGTAGACCAGGCTTGGCCTTGAATTTAGAGATCTGTCTGCCTGTGCCTCCTGAGTGCTGGGATTAAAGGGGTGTACCATCACCACCACCACTGGGCTAGTAGACAAATATTTAAAAAGCTGAATAAGTTTGGGTACAAAAATAATGACAGGTTCCTATCTCAAAAGGGGTAAATAAAATATTTTATTATTTAATACATAGCCTCTTGATAAAATCACATTTCAGTAACCAACCCAAAGAACAGTATTGATGACTGACACATTCTTTTGAGTCTGTGTGTAGAAGAAAAGCTGTAATGTAATGAACGAAGGAACAACAGAAGGAAGGAAGGAAGGAAGGGAGGGAGGGAGGGAGGGAAGGGAGGGAGGGAGGGAGGGAAGGGAGGGAGGGAGGGAGGGAGGGAGGGAAGGAGGGAGGGAGGTAGGCAGGAAAAAAGAAGTAACTGGTACTCAGGCAAACAAGTCATACAATGTGATGGCTTGCTCTTTATTGCATCTATTATGTTCACAACATGAAAACAGAATACCTTGGATTTGCTTGATATAAGTGTTTCTATGATGCATACAATGTGAAATCAGAACACCCTAGGTCTCTTTTCCATTAGAGTTTCTACTATGCTCAGATAGCATTAACATAACAATAAAATTTTGCAATGAAATATACAAAACATGAAAAACATTTTACAATTGACATGTGTTTAAAAACAGATACTTTACCTGTAAAATTATGAGAACATATTCAATATGTTTTAACTTTTTGTTTTGTTTTGTTTTTCGATACAGGGTTTCTCTGTATAATCCTGGCTATATTGGAACTCACTCTGTAAACCAGGCTGTCCTCGAACTCAGAAATTTGCCTGCCTCTGCCTCCCAAGTGCTGGGATTAAAGGCATGTGCCACCACTGCCTAACCTTGTTTTAACTTTTAAATAACTATAGGTTCACAGGAAATTGAAAAAAATAGTATAGCAAAATCTAAAATGTACCATTCATGTAGCTTCCCCTAATACCATTACAGGTGTATTTTTTACTATCAAAGCTAAGACATTGTTTTTTATTTAGTTTAAAACTTTACTCAGAGCTGGGCAGTAGATGTGCAGATCTTTAATCCCAGTACTCTGGGAGGCAGAGGTAGGTGGGTCTTTGAGTTCAAGGTCAGCCTGGTCTGCAAAAAAGTTCCAGGACAGCCAGGGCTACACAGAGAAACCCCGTCTTATACTCCCCACCCCTGACACAACAAAAACAAAAAGTCTCACAGGTCCACATAGTGAGTTGCCGGCCAGCCAAGGGCTACATAGTAAAATGCTGTTTCCAAACAAAAAACAAAACAAAACCATACTTAAGACTTTACTTATCAGAGTGTGTAGAGACGTACAGTTTTATTAAACATGTAGGTTCATGTAGCAAACAACTACCACAATCAAGCAACAGAGTTATCACCCCACCTCCACCCCCAGGTTACCATTTTTCCCATCATCGGCATCCTATTTTTCTCATTTCAAGAATGTTACATAAACAGAGCCATAGAGTATGTAACTGCTTAAGATTTTTTTATAAAGATTTATTTATTATTATACATAAGTACACTGTAGTTATCTTCAGATGTACCCGAAGAGGGCATCAGATCTCTTTACGGATGGTGGTGAGCCACCATGTGGTTGCTGGGAATTGGACTCAGGACCTCTGGAAGAGCAGTCAGTGCTCTTAACCACTGAGCCATCTCTCCAGCCCAAGATTTTTATTTTTAAAGTTATTATATTTTCTTTGAGGTCTACCCAAGCTATTGCTATAGCTATAGCTTGGGCCTATTTATGTTACATAGTATTCCATACATAGATGGTATGGGTACATCATAGTTTAAATTACTCAGCGAGGGACCTTGGAGTTATTTCCAGAAATCAACCAATAACTTATTTTAGACATAAAATATTATATTTATGACATATTATATTTAGACATAAAATATTATATCATATTATTTTTCTGTAATATGAAAATTCCTTTCTCAAGATTTAAAAAAAAAAGTCTACCACTATTTAAGCTTGCATACACACAGAAAATTTTAATTTCACATTAAAACTTTTTATTTTATTTTATATTCTAGATCATCACTTAGTATAATGATCAATGCATCAAGAGGGATCTGCAGTTGATTAAACTTGTACCAGGTGATACAATAGTGAAGTTATGGAACCCTTTCATGTAGAGGACAGGTTAGTAAAGCTAACTGCACAACTACAAAGGCAGCTTCCATCTGTCACTCACTAAACTAAAATTGGCATAAGTCAGATGGCAGAACTTTCCTTGCATCAGACATCAGATTATACCTCTCAAATTCAGAAACACAAAAAATTTCTCTATTTAAATTTTTTAGAAGGAAATTACAGCAAGTTGTAGATGACATAAATGGAGAAGCCCAAAGAGCTCCCACTTAAAAATGCTAAGTGATCTAGTATTTACAGAATAAGAGGCTCAAAAATGTACAGCTTGCCTAGAAAAGTGAGTTTACAGGTAAAAATTAAGAAGAGTCCCAGGGGCTGGAAAGACAGCTGAGAAGCTAAGAGCATTGAGTGCTCGTTCAGAGAACCCAAGTTCAATTCCCAGCACCCACTGGCAGTTCACAACAGTGTATAACGGCAGTACCAGAAGATCCTATACCATTTTCTGACCTGAGGGCACTAGACATTAAAGGGGTGCACAGACACACATGCAGGCAAAACATCCATACACATAAATAAGAAATAACTTTTGAAAAGTTAAACTACCAAGCATGGGCCACATGTTTTTAAACCTAGCACTCAGGAGGCAGAGGCAAGTGGATCTCTAAAGTGTGAGGCCAAGTTTGGTCCACAAAGAGTTCCAGGACAGCAAGGGCTACACAGAGAAACTGTCATCAAACACCCTCTTCCCACCCCCCAAAAAGGCACAAACCTACCAAATGACAAAGCAAAAAAAGATAGAACTCTAAAGGAAAATGTTGACTTTAATGTATGTGTGAATGGGTGAGCAGCACAACAGTAAAGAACAAAACCTGGAAATAAAACAAATTGCAGGGAAATTCAGGCAGAGAAGTAGCTTTGAGCCATGATTTATATCTTATTTCACTTGACCATCAGTGACTAATTAAACTGCATTGTGGAGATTATATATATTCAAATGCAGGCTAACACCGGATACAAGCAATTTGTTTAACTTAAGTTAATCAGGCCCTTATATGAGGACCAAAATTAATTTGATACAAATTTTATTATGTTATTTGATGCATGGTGCATGTTTGTATTACTAATAAAGATTACAGTGAGCTCCAAGGATTAAGTGCAAGGCAATGTAATTTTTTTTAAGTTCAGTATTATATGGGAAAAAAAATACATTTCCTTTTCTTTCAGCATCCATATCAATTTAGTTACCTAAAACCATAAATAAATTATTCTTCCTATAGGCAAGAGTGACTATAGAAATGGAGGACTGGTTCTGTGGTTTGCAACAACAGTATTCTGAAATTTTCATTTCCACTTGTAAACACACCTACCTCTATTACATATGAGTGCTGGACATTTTTACAACAGATCATGGGAAGTGTTAAATAGGGAAGTTTTCTATTCCAAGTAGGAACAGAATAACCCAAGTGGTTATAACTGGATATTTAAAACATCAGTTCAAAAGAAAATCTTTTTAATTACTTGGTTAAGTCTTCTTAGAGAAGCACCTAAGTGCAGAGAGTTCAATAATTTGGTGGCACATGATTGTGCAGATGCTGTCAACCTTGGATATTACCCGAAACACTTCATGACACAACTGTTGGCATGTTAATCTTTAATTGGCTCAGCTGCACCAACTCCAAGGACACTTTTATGTGTGAAAACTATACTTTCAAACATCCTTGGGAACAGAGGAATATGTTATTTCAAAGAAAAGAAACACCCAAGGACTGCTAAACAATGGAGTAGGAACTAAAGAGAAAGGATTTAACTCAATGTTGGAATACTTGCTAGCATGTGTGAGGTGAGAGGTTCAATCCCTAGCACTGAGGGAAAAAAAAACAAAGCTAAAGTAAACTAACAAACCTCAAGAGCACAAAGCAACAGTCTGGTAAAGTAACTTTCTCAATCTTAACTTTGTATCAGTCACTTGCTGTCTCTGGTAAAGTACCTTTCTCAATCTTAACTTTGTATCAGTCACTTGCTGTCTCTGGTAACAGAATGAGTCCAATAGCAACTGTAAACTAGACCTTGAAACATACTTACAAAGTAAAGTGAGACAACACTATAATGGTTTACCTGTGATAAAAATGGACTTTGTGTGGTAGTAGTAATCTATTTGAAACATGCTCCAAATGCAGAAGTTTTAAACAAAAGGAAAAAAGATATTGTATAAGACAAAATTCTCTTTTGTACCCAATGACCAATTTCATATACACTGTCTGCTTAAAAAAAAAAATGGCTAGAGGCAAGCAAGATGGCTTAGTGCATAAAGGCACTTGGTCTTCAAATCAGACCACCTGAGTTCAATCCCAGAGACCAATGTGATAGAACAAGAACTGATTTCTGCTAACCTTACCACTGTCCTCACCTTCCTAAAATGTATCACGGTACTTCTGTGCTGCGGCCCCCCCCCCATCCCAGTAAATGTAATAAAACAAACAAAATGGCTATGAGATATTGTTTTAAGCTACTGTGTACATTAACACTCCAATAATACTCAACAGCAGAAGATATTTCAAGGCTGCAACAATACTCTGTGCATATGAACAGCAAATCCATTCTCTAAATATGAAAATGAGAAAAGATAAATATTTAATGTAACAAATATATACCTGTGAGACAGGTACATAGTAGCTTTACATATTCTATTTACAACTCCATAGATTAAGCATTATCCTCCCCAATATACAGATTAGCCGAGGTTAGGTTAGATTAGCCTCATAAAATGATCCCACAACTAGTAAAAGAATGTAGTCTCCTGTATTTTCATCAGGCCTTCCCTGCAAAGAATTCATAAGACCTAAAAATACCATTGCATAAATTACCAATTAATTATCAAGTCTGGGGAAATATGCTAAGGAATGGATGCTATGGGAACTTAATGGAGGAGCTGAAGGAACCAATCTTCAAAAGCTATGTACTACGTTAAAAAAAAATTAGTAACATATAGCCAGATTCCTTCTTAATCCAAATGAATGGATCTATTTTACTTCTGTATCTGCTTGCATTGTTTTGAGAACATGGCAGATTCCTAAGGTACTTCTGTGACCCTGAAGAAATAGTCTATCAGTGAAAGCACGGGTTGTTTATTCAGAATCAATGTTTACTCTAGAAGAAGGAAATCTTAGAAACGGGGTGGTCTGTAGCCATGCCTACTACAGATTAAAGTCATATTCTCCTAGACCGATAAAGCAGGGTGGAATCTGAAAAGACGGGCACACTATCAAAATGTGATGCACCCATAAGACAATTCCCTAAAATATAAAGATGTAAAATTTTAAGAGAATGATATTTCTTCAGTTAAATGTGTAGCTACACGAATCCTACTGATTCAAGTATTATAGGAAGGGTCTTCCATGCTGAGTTCAGCTGTTTGTGACTCAATGCTCTTGGAATCAATGACATTTAAATTTAAGGGGTTTCTTTAGTTGGGCGATTGGGGCCCACACCTTTGATCCCTACACCAGGGAGGCAGAGACTGAGACAGGCGGATTCTGTGAGCTCAAGGCCAGCCTTTTCTACACTGTGAGTACCAGGACAGCCAGGGCTACACAGAGAGAGACCCTGTCTCAGGAAAAAAAAAAATCCAAAATAAAGGCAAGTGTGGGATGGGATTCTTTAACTTGACCTGGGCAAACTATATAACCTTAGGGGTGAGATATGTGTTTCATGTATTCATTCATGCTAGAAATTCTTTCTTCTTGTTCTTCTCCTTTTTTTTTTTTTTTTGGTTTTGTTTTGGTTTTTGTTTTGTTTTGTTTTGTTTTTCGAGACAGGGTTTCTCTGTATAGCCCTGGCTATCCTGGAACTCACTCTGTAGAACAGGCTGGCCTCGAACTCAGAAATCTGCCTGCCTCTGCCTCCCAAGTGCTGGGATTAAAGGCGTGCGCCACCACCGCCCGGCCTTCTCCTCCTTCAGAAATGCATCTTATTATTTAGTAAGCAGTGCTGTTTTGGAAGATACCTCTTCACCTCTAACTAGTTTAGGAGACTTGTTTTCTCAGGACCCAATTCACAGAAGTCACCACAGCCAGATCCAATTTTGCTTCTCTACAAAAGCAAGTTCAGACAACAGTGACCATCTCTGGCACATGATAACCACAAGAAGAGAAGAAAAAAAAAACTTCTAACAAACAGGGATGGAAAGAGGGGAGGGGGGAACTAACAACACCATAACGTCCCTGTAGGTCTGTCCATGAGCTACCAAGGCTTTGACAGTCATTCAACTTTCTTGCTCATTTCCCTACTGTGTGTGTTTTTCTAGCAGTACGGGCACAGGCACAACGCGCTGTTTCCCTTTTGGTGTGTGTGTGTGTGTGTGTGTGTGTGTGTGTGTGACAATTCCCCGGAGCGAGGCTATCAGCCCCGGGCATCTGCGCCAGGCCCCAGAGATCAGTTCCGCGAACGGCCCCTGCTCCAGCCTGGCCTGAGTAGGGCTGCTTTTCCCCTCCGTCCTCCCCGGATCTCCAGGGCTCGCCAGAGCAGAGCAGCTGCAGCAGGGACGCTCGGGGAACCTGTCCCCAGCTCTCCCGCTAGGCCTCAAGGGGTTGGCGCTGCACATGGCCCCCAGCGAAGCGGCGGGCACCGCGCGGTGGAGGCGACCAGAGGGCTTGTCTCAGAACCCGACGGCCCCTGGCGGGCGGGCGGGCGGGCGGGCGGACGGGCAGGCGGGAGGGGAGGGACGCCGTCTCCTCTGCGCTCTGCTCCCTGGCTGCCTCACTCTCCCGCTCCGTTAGCGCTACCGGTCGGCGGGCGGGGGAGGGGAGCGAGCGCGTTATTCCCGGGGCTCCGCGGGGGAGGGGACGGCATCTCTTACCCGCGTTACTGAGGAGAAGGAGCAGGAGGAGGCGGCGGGAGCGCGGCGCTGCGGGGCGACGGCGGGGCTGGCTGGTTGCAAGGAAGAGTCTCACGGAAGGGAATTAACCCCATCACCAGCCCGGACACCGGCTCCAGCGGCAGCCGCGGCGGCAGAATCCCGCCCCTTCCCACCACGCACTGGCCCCGCCTCTCCGTCGCGTTGACGGAAAGCAGCCTACCTCATACGCTAGAATAACACTGAGTGACATACGGGAAGTCCAATCAGCGTTTGAAAAACCACTTTCGCTCCACCCCATTATCACTGCGGGGCCGCGGGAGAACGAGACGAAGTCTATCTCCACCCACAAAGGAAAAAGAACCAATCCCTGGCAAGGTATCGCCCTTTAAGGACGCAAGAGACAACCAATGATCAAGCTAGGAGGACAGCCATTTTGCCCACTTGTGAAAGAGCCACCTTTTCCCACGAGTAGGAGCCTGAGGTGGGCGAGTTCCGGGCGGTTTTAGTCACTGGAGATATGGAAGACAACTATATTTCTCCAGGGAATGATTATAAAGCTTTTGAAGGATGAAAGGACAATTTTGTCGTTCATCTGGGGAGATGAGAGGAAGGTTTTAAGGCTGTGGCTCCGCCCCTTAGCGGTAACGGGTTCCAGGCTGAACACCTGGTTTCTCCAGTCTTAGTGGTGGAGGCTGGGCTTCTGAGCACTTTGGCTTTTGCGACTACATCTCCCAAGGTGCTTTGCGACAGCTGTTTTCTCGCTTTGCTTCCGGTAGCGTTTCCTGGGAATTGTAGTTCTTGAGAGGTTACCGTGCACCCTCCTTGTCCATATGAGTAAGAAGAAAATTTTGGATAATTTGGAGTTGAGAATGAAGTCGCAAGGTTCTAGTCAGGTCTTTTCGCCTCACTGAAGGAACGAGAATATAAAAGGGTTGGGAGTTTTCTCAAGACACTACAGTGTTTTAGAGTGCTGTGTATTTGAACTCTCCCCCCCTTCTAGGGCATCCGTTTAGCGTCACTTCCGCTTAGCTGAAGACGCTTGCAAAAAGCTTGGCGGGAGTTGAAGATTACGAAGCTAGTGCTGCAGTTTTGGCGGTCTGTGTATGGCAAGAGATGGAAAATTGATTGTACTTTAATTGCGCTGTAAGAAAAGAGTTGGTAAGAGTCGGGCGTGGTGGCTGATGCCTGTAACAGCCGGAAGCTGAAAGGTCGCCGCGAGTTCATAGCCTGGGCTACAGAGTGAGTTTTAAAACATCTGCGACTACAGAATTCACCTTGTCTAAAATAATCCCCCAGCACTGCCCCATCCCTCTAAAAAACCCACCCAGAAATCTGAAATGTCATGGGTGTGATTTTCGAGCCCGTAATGTAATTTTCTACTTCGCTATTTAGTCTTACGGACCCAGTGTTTCTTATCAGATCTGTTCACTACTAGATTTCACCTCTTTTGAGTTTGTAGAGGATGCTTTAATTTGCCTTTAGCCACTGTAAGTGAAACAGCATGGGCTCATGTCTTCAGTTTGACTGGATGGATTTGGAAATTCTGAGCTAATTCCTCCCTTTTATACAAATAGTCTCCAGAAGTTGCCTTTGAAGGAAGAGAGCTCAGGATCCTTAGAATAATGCATTCTTTATTTGAGTAACCTATCTATCACATTAAGAGTCGACCAAGTGACACCTGCAGTAGTCCAATGACAAAAAGGCATCATCAAAAAGGCTTCAGAATTCACAGCCTAGTAAAGTTACCAAACGAGGCATGGCAGATTGATCACCCCAAGTCTGACGCCTCTTAAAGGTTCTTCCATCATTTTCATGGAGACCTCGTCTTTTTCTCGTAAATATTTATTGAACACTTACACTAGTGGTAAATATACTAGACTTAAAGGGTTGGACAGTGCACAGACAGATAGGTTTTTGTTTAAAAGGAGTTAGAAAGATCAAGCAAAATTTATATTACTTGGTCTTTTTAATATCTCCAAGTTTTAGCATCTTCATAGTTATGTTTTGTGTGTTGATTTGATTTCCTCTTTGCTTTCTACTTTTAGATTTAAAAACCATGCCTTTGTATTTCCATTATTTTTATTGAAGTATTAAGTCTGTGTTCAGAACTGATAAGAGGTGTTTTATACACCACGTGGATGAGAGCCCTAACTAGTGCAATCCTGGAAACAGAGATAGATCTGGAACTCCCAAGCAGACAGAGCAGTCTTACTTTTTTGTTTTGTTTTTTTGTTTTTTGTTTTTGTTTTTTCGAGACAGTTGTTTTGTTTTTTAAAAAGATAAATGTCTTTGCTTTTCAATGTAATACTTTGTGTGTGTGTGTGTGTGTGTGTGTGTGTGTGTGTGT
>JADRCC010260021.1:2131-17627 GCA_019843855.1 Hylomyscus alleni | reverse complement strand
AGAGGGAGCATGGCCTTCTCCAGAGCCTTCAGAGGGAGCATGGCCTTTACAACAATTTGATTTTAGATTCCTAGCTTACAAATTTACAAGATAATTTTGTTGTTTTAAATTACCCAGTCTGCAATAAATGTTATGCCCTGTGAAGCTAGTTTCATCAAGACCTCACATTTAGTACACTCATGAATTAAGCTTGTCATTGTCTGAACACTTTGTGCAATCTTTGTCCTCCAAGATAATCTAATGCCACCTTATGAATGCTTTTCGTCATATCTGCTTACTCTCATGTGTGAAAAAAATTAATCATTATCCTTATATTTATAGTATTTTGTGCTTTTCAGGCTATAGTAATGGTGTGGTAGCAGGTGACAGGTTGGAATGTTAAGAGGTAAGCAGTGTAAAACTCCCATAGATGCTATTCAGAAGCAAAATTTGCTGTAGCAAGCATTCTATGGCAAGAGCAATCTATGGCAAGTGGAGAACATTTTTCTTCTTTGACTTCCCCCACTGAGACTGCCTCTTAACAGAGCAGTAATGAACAGTAGCTATCTCTGCTGGCAACCTATGATACAATTATGATAATGATGATGACAAACATTTATTAAGCACCCACAGTGCAAGGTATTACTTATTCAAAATACATGGACAACTCAATCCCCACTGTCATGGTATTTATACTAGTACTGGTACGGAAAAGGAGTTGGCAGTTTATGGCCTGTTAATATCTTAAACTGATCTTAAACAACAAACCTAAAAATTTCTAACTTTTTTCTAGGAACTACTATATATCAGTATATCATGATTATAATTTACTTAGAAAGTGTAAAAATTATAGATTGAAATATTTGGATATACTGTAATATGTTGAGCTCATAATTTATTTACTAGTAATGAAGCTAAAGCAGAGGAAGATTACAGACATTCTCAGTGTGGTGGGATGAACAGTGACCCTCTTGTGGTTATGGCAACCCTAAACCTTCAGATTTGATCTGAACTGGAAATAGGAACTTTGCAAATATATATCACACCAGGTTTGTTGTTCTGAATTACTACAGTTGTAACATTTTCTGTAATGATTCCTTGAAGCTAGTAGTAGTTTTGATGTTTAAAAATTCCACTGATAATCTTAGGACTATATACCTGCTAGGAACAGTGGCACATGTCTGTAAATCACAACTCCTTGGGAAGTTGAAGCAGGAGAATCATGCATTTGGGGCCATTCTGCCTCTGGGCTACATGGATAGACACTGTCTCAAAACAACATGAGTAACTTCTAAGCCACAATACTCAGGAAGTGAAGGTAAGAAGATCAGGAATTCAAGATTGTAATCTACCACATAATGAATTTCATGTGAGTTTCACTGTCCCAAAACTTTAAAACAAAACAAAAAAGAGATCTCTGAAGTGTAATAAATATATTTGGTTATGTTGTGGTTTAAATGAAAATGGCTCACATAAATCCATATATATGAATGCTTGGAACGGTTTGGGAAGGATTAGGAGATGTGGCCTTGTTGAAGGAGGTATGTCACTAGGGATGGGCTTTGAGGTCTCAAAAGCCTCCTCGTTCTCCCTCTCCTCTCTCTCCCCTGCTCTCCCTCTCCTTACCCCTCTCTCTCTGTATATGTATATGTGTATGTGTATGTGTATGTGTATGTGTATGTGTATGTGTATGTATATTTATGTATTGTGCCTTGTGCTTGTGGATAAAATTTAAGCTCTCAGCTACTTCTCCAGTGGCATGTTTGCCTGCCTGTTGTTGTGTTTCCTGCCATGATATTTCATGAACTCACCATCTAAAACTGTAAATCCCACTAAATTCTTTCTTCTATAAGTTGCTTTGGTCATGGTGTCATTTCATAGCAACAGAAAATTAATTAAGACAGTCTAATAGAAGACAATATCCATAATTTTAATTGATTTTTATCAGGCAATATGTCATTAATTAAAATTAGTGATATAACTCCTCCAACAAGGCCACATCTCCTAATTTTATTAATTTTAATTCTACAATACCTTTATGAAGTAGATATTATTATTAGTTTAGAGAAGAAGGAATGGAGACAGAAATATTAAGTAGCTTACCTAAGGTAGTGTTGCTTGTCACTTAAACCAGGTCTCTCTACTTAGTGTATATTATCAGTCTTTAAGGTTTCATTTCCATCCTAAGTGTTTAAACATCATATTATATTGTTATAATGAATCAAGTTCTCCTACCTTGGTGGTTTAGTATTTTTGAAGCACAGTTCAGGGACTAAAAATATTATCTAAAAGTATACTTAACTAACACTATTAAATGAATAATAGCGTCCTTTGATTAAACAAACTCTGAATCATTAAATATATTATTCAGGTGTGAGTGGTTGATAATGATTCATTTTATTAAATTGGTGGCTTCTAGAAGAACAAATATTCTGTTGTGGGAGTCTAAAGTATTTTGATAGGAAAGAGGTTTAGACATTCATGAAGATTGGTGATCATTAGTGTCTTTGTTTGAAATAAGTGTCTTAAACAATGGAGATTTATTTCTATTATTTTTGGAGCCTAGAAAATATTAACAGGTATGTTCAAATTTTTAAAATTGTGACATGACATTATCATTGAGAACCATGAAATAGAATGACTAAACTACTTGCAAAAATATTAACGGGTATGTTCAAATTTTTAAAGTTGTGACATGACATTATCATCTGAGAATTACTAAACTACTTGGAAAAATCCTGTTTTTTTTTTAAAAATATTTGTGCTTTTTTTTAAAGCTCATGCTGTTATATTGGGCTACATTCATAGTTTTTCAGGGATACACATGTACAGATGGCCATGGACTGCAGATTGGACATGAATATAAGGTATATGTAAGACTCTGGAATATTTTATGGCCTGTATGTGTCATGTTCCTAGTTAGCATGGTGCTAGCTTCTTGTTAAGTCTCAGGAGAGAATGAGATCAAATCTCTCATAAGGGCACTAACTTCATCATTAAAGCTCTATTCTCATGACCTAAGTTCATCTAAAGTTCCCTACCTCCAAATAATTACTTTATGATTATTCTTTCAGTTTTCCAGTGGGGGAAACATTTTTGAAGAAGAAGATTGCAAAAGGACTTGTCAGACTCACTTCCGGTCCTTTTAGTGACAAAGAAGCATTCTGAGACCTTAGTGCAAATACCAGCTGCAGAATGGCTGTCTAGAACACCCCTCCTGGGGAGCTAGTGGACAACAGTGGGGATAAGCTTGATGGAGGCTCAGTTACAGCCCCAAGTATAATTGACTTAGACACATGATGTGACTTCACACTGCTCCAACGATCCCAGGCATTTGTAAAAGCTTAGCATTTAGTCTCTACTTCTAGAAATAAAGCTGAGCTAGGGCTGTAGGCATGGAAGTAGGGACTGTCCTTCTTTTTCTCACCCACAGACAGAATGCTAGGTTTATTCTCTCATCTGAACCAAAAAAAAAATCTTTTTATTTAAAAGCTTGCTGATTTGTGGAAGGGATACTATATAATGGAATGGGGCTTGGTTCTCAGGTACTGAATACAATGTACAAGTTGACAGTAATGAATTGTTACACAGGCTTTTTGTATTCTTTACCAGTTATAAAGCTCCATTGTGATTAATAAAACAGTGCATTAGTAACCTAGGTCTGACCAATGCTAGGGAATGTATAATCTAGTGGCTGAGTGACAGTTCATCTCTTATTGTTAACTTCTTGTCTGAAAACATGTAGAAATCTGTGATAATTATTTCCAGAATTCATAGCCAGTGAGCTTTGTAAAACCTAGGTTGTATAGAGGAGGTTGGTTTTCATTTTCCTGTGCTGATTCTTGTGTGCTGTCTACTCTCCTAGCAACTGATTTGGGGCAACTATAGTCTTTCTTCATAGCAGAATTTAGTTAGAGTCATGGCAGATGATAAAAAATGTATTTAGTTGTTTAGTCTGCTATGTTCTTTAGGATCAGGAAAATCATGATTCCCAATTATAGATAACTGACTCCTAGTGTAAGATGGGAAGGTAATTTATTTTAAGCCATTTGTACTACTATGACAAAATACCTGGCCCAAGGCAATTTAGAAATATATCTCTCAGTCTGTCCACTGAGAAGTTCAAGACCAAGGTGTGATAGGTTCACTATCTGTTGAAGGTTACTCTCTGCTTCATAGATAATACTATGCTGTTTTTCATTCAGTGGAGACAAAGGTTGTCAAACCATATAGCTGAAAGGATGGATAGGCAAAATTAATTTTTAAAAGATCTGATTTTTTATAAATTTGCTGATCTTATTTATGATAATTTTGTTCTTGTCAATTAAATCACTTTCCAAAGACCCAGCTAGCTCTTCCGACATGTTAATTTTGAGGGACATATATAGTCAAACAATGATAGAATTATAGAAAGGAGTGATCTTCTGAATTTTGGAGTTGGACCACCTATCAACTGTACAACAAATGTGTGTATAGCACCAAGATGTTATCATTTTCTAAATCCATTTTTTCAATCAAGCATTGTTTGAGTTCATATGGAAGATTGGCTGTCAGTGTCGGTCATTTGGTTTCTCTCAGACATATATTTAATTTTCATTATGCCAAGGTAAGGCCTAAAATGAGATAAGGCAGGCTTGGAACAAAACATATATGTGATGGAGTCATAAAATCTGACACAGGTAGAAATTGTGGAAGTCCACAGAAGAATTCTATTCAAGGCAGGACCCTCAGTTCCCAATACTATGTAAATCCTTGTGACATATGGTTTTATAGGTATGCTGTTGTAGTTCCCAGAGTTATTCATTTGTCTTTGTTACCACTAGGCCTTATACTAATCTATGGCTCGTGATTTTTTTCCTTATTTTGTATAACCCTTTAAGGACTCTTATTTTTTCTCTAAAATCTTCCTAGTCTAATCTCCAGCAAACATTCTGAAGAAAATGAGGTTTGTTTGATAGGTCATCTCTTGGCATTTATAAATGCTTATCTATGCAGCCAGCTTTAGATGATCTGTAGATCCATTATTAAATGTTACTTTCTCAAAGAGGTCTTTCCTGATCATGTGCCCTATAATTCATTTCTACAACCTCATTCTTGGTATAACAGATAAAGCATGCTCTAGAACCACATATCATTTCTCTGACTTTGGCTAGCATTAAGCTATGCTCCTCAAAACAAGTTACTTGGACCTTCTACATCTCAATTTCTTTACCTGTCTAATTTACATATCAACGTACTTTTCAGAATATTATCCTGAGGAATGAAGTGTAAGAAGCACTCAGGACAGTAGCTGACTGGCATCTTTACCCTCTCCCTTGTTCCCCTCTCCACCACCACCACCACCACCACCACCACCACCACCACCATTTGTGTCTAGTCTGTGGCTTTCATGTCACTTATTAGAACTTGAAATTTCTGTAGGTTTGTCTGTTGTTTCTGTATTTCCTTTACTGTTCCAAATATTGCATTAGAATAGAAACCATAGTTGTTTTGGTCGTTCTTTCCACAGTGTTTAACACATAGTAAGAAGTCAATGAATATTCATTACCAAATAAATGAATGATTCCTTAAGGAAAATTTCCAAAACATTTTACCTATTATAAAATCTTGGTTCTCCAGCTCCTAGTACCATAAAATCTCCCTCATTCAAAACAACTCCCAGATCTCAACCAAATGAACATTTCATCTCAAGGAACATTTGCTCTAAACAAAATGCCAGGGCAATACCCTCAAGTCTTCTGTGTGAGTGCTTCCTTTTTACTTCCATATTTGCTTGCCCCAGCTATTTTCTACTAAGTCTACTAATGTGACTCACCTCTAGGCCCAGGCTGAGATCAGCAGTCAATCATCTAACCCATATCTAAGGCAGGATGATTGAAGACTTAGTCCAGAGTACAAAATTATGAACTTCCCGATATATTAACTCATTTAAATGCAATGTATAAACTGCCAAGGCTCTTATCTTAGTGTGAATTTTATAGTAGATGATAGTACAACCTCCAATTCCTATCAAATCTCTACGAATCATTTTTCTGTTGACTTACCCTGCCCTCTACCACCATGAACCATTTTGAGACTTAATTTCTTGGAAACAACGCCTTAGATGTCCCACTACCGTTGTTGGTATTTGCTCCTTGCACTTTATATCTGGGATCTTTAATTTTTTTTTTTGACTTGGGATCCTTTTCTATCCAAGATATTTTTACATGACATTGGATATACAAACTTAATATAGGTATGCTAATCAGTTACTAATAGTAAATTACAAAACTACTTCTTTAAAAACAATTGATAGACAATTTTACCATTTCTTAAAGATGAAAACAAGTTTGTGGGTGTGCTCATTTATTTTAACATAGAGAATTAAATCTGCCTCTGACTCTTTCAGCTGCTTGTTGGGTCTTCTGGTGTGTGGTATCCTAGGTCCTTTTTTGTGAGCACTCCATAGCCTCAGTAATAGTGTCAGGCCTTGGCCCCTGTCCTTGAGCTGGATCCCACTTTGGGCCTGTAGCTGGACCTTCTTTTCCTCAGGCTCCTCTCCATTTTCATCCCTGTAGTTCTTTCAGACAGGAACAATTATGGGTCAGAGTTGTGACTGTGGGATGACAACTCCATACCTCACTTGATGCTCTGTTTTCCTGCTGGAGGTGGGCTCTAGAAAGTTCTCTCTTCCTACTGTTGAGCATTTCATCTAAGGTCCCTCCCTTTGGGTCTCTCACCTTCCAGGTCTCTGGTTCATTCTGGAGGATCCCCCAACTTCCTACCTCTGGAGGTTGCCTGTTTCCATTCTTTCTGCAGGCCCTCAGGGCTTCAGTCCTTTTCCCTCATTCAATACCAGATCATGTTCTCCTCTCCCCCCACTTCCCTCCACCAACTTTCCCTCCCAGACCCCTCCCTTCCTCCCTACTTGGGAATGAAAAAAAGCAGCTGACCCCTGTTGTTGAATTAGGGAAAGGCTGAAAGAAGCTGAGGAGGAGGGTGACCCTGTAGGAGGACCAGCAGTCTCAATTAATCTGGACCCCCGAGATCTCTCAAACATTGGACCACCAAACAGATAGCATACACCAGCTGATATGAAGCCCCCAACACACATACAGCAGAGGACTTCCAGGTCTGTGTTCGTTCAGAGATGATGCACCTAACCCTCAAGAGTCTGGAGGCCCCAGGGAGTGTAGAGGTCAGGTTGGGTGGAGGAGGTGAGGACATCCACGAGGAGACAGGGGCGTGGGGAGGAGGTATGGGATGTGGAGCAGTAGGAGGGTGGAGGGGGGTATAATATATGGAGTGTAAAAAATAAATTAATTAATTAATTTAAAAATAATTAAATCTTGGTAAAAGCATGAAGGTCAATTCAAATCCATCCTTGATTAAATTGTTAAAGGTCAGGGTGGTCTTCATGAGTTCTTGTTTCAAAACATAAAAACAAAGAACAAACAAGTAAACAAAAATAATTAAATCTAATTAAATCTTGACTACATATTTGATACCAAAGGCTATATAATTATGCATTTATAGTGTTTCATTTATGCTTTTTTTCCTTTCTTTTCTTTTCTTTTTTTTTTTTTTTTTTGAGACAGGGTTTCTCTGTATAACCCTGGCTGTCCTGGAACTCACTCTGAAGACCAGGCTGGCCTCGAACTCAGAAATCCACCTGCCTCTGCCTCCCAAGTGCTGGGATTAAAGGCATGCACCACCACTGCCCAGCTCATTTATGCTTCTTTAACATTTTTCAGAATTCACTGCTATTTTTATTTTATAATCATCTATGCTGAGAATGCTATTACACATAAATACATAGCACAGAATAGCAGAAATATATTTAGGGAAAATTCAAAAATTGTTGAAAATTTAGTTCTGATCACAAACCAAAATTAGTTTAATAATTTTATGGCATTCAGGTCAGGACTCCTACAACAATTCTTAAAATTAAACTTTCTAGCCAAGCATGCTAGCACATGTCTGTAATCCCAGTACTTGGGAAGCTGAGGCAGGATGATTACGGCAGTTTGAGGTCAGCTCAGACTAAGTAGTTAGTTGAAGGCTTGGTGAAGATTACACTGTGAGGCCTTGTCTCAAAAATGAATATTTTATCATACTAATACAATACAATCCAAAGATAGTACTTTTATAAATACTAAGAAATTATGGTAGGAACATATTTAAAAGTCTTTGTTTTCTATAAATCATTGTGTTTTTAAAGTGCAGAAAGTGTTTTATATATACTAAATCTAAATACAGTTCCTAAGCATAGTGGTCCTAAATGTGAGCTTCTGTGTTTGAGGAAGCATCCTTTAGTAGTCCATTGCATTGGTAGCACATGTATAAAGTGTCTATGATGTGTACTAGATGCCAAAGCTACAGTAAAATCACCTGATACAGCCTGAAGCACGTGCTGCCTGAAATCCCTCAATTTTACCATACATTTTATTTTCCAATTAATTTTAGGTTGTTATGAGTTCAAAAATCTTGAACTGTTGCTAAATATTTCATGCCGCTGACATTCAGTCACAGAACTCCATTCGGGGTCAGAAACCAGGTTAAAAAGCTGGGCCTTAGAATATCGGGATGTCAGCATTGCTACTCAATCTCAGCAGCCCATACTCAAGTTATGCTGCATTGGTGTACAGTGTACTGGAGTTTGACTTGTCATAGAATTGGTAGGCTGACCTAATTTGTAATTGAAGCAGGTAGAGGTTGAGAAAGCCAAGCTTAATACTTGGACACTAACTGCAAATCACAGAAATGATAACTTAGTTATTCCACAGCACAAAAGTCTTTTATGACACCACTAGCTTCCAGAATAAGTTTCTAATTCTTCATCATAGCAATCAAGTCTGTATAATAGCCTGCACCTGCTCTTATAAGTGCAACTTTCATCATCTATTGTATAAACCTTCCAAGAGGGCAGGGGCGCCCTCTTCTTTACTAGTAACCTGATATTTTGAAATTTGTATCTGTTCTATTACATCATGGTGTTCTATGAATAAAACAGGTAAAGATCATAACTTTGTGCTTTATGCTAGGCATGCAAAATATGTAGTACTTTGTACAAATCATTTTATAAGCACCATATCATGTAATTCCCACAATTTTATGAAATAGGTACTATGTTAAATTTTCTAATGCCACTCAGTCAGAGAGAAGGTAGAAACCAACACATGAATCCTGATACTTGTAGCCACAGAGCTTGAATTCTTAATAACTGTACTGTAACACTTCAATAATGTTAGGAGAATAAATGCTTGAGACAAATTATTCTTCATTGTTTCTTCAACACATGACATTGTAGGTCACCTGCCACTATAAACGTCCTTTAACTCATTGGAAAGTCATTCCCACAGCTTTGCTGTTACTAACCGCCCCTGTGCATCAATGCTGAACATTGCTGCTTGGATAAATATATCATTGTGGATGTAATTCTTCTTTTTTTTTAATGTTGGGAGGCAGACTTGAAGCATGTGGAAAGTAGGACCCATGTCTCCAACTAATATACATGTCAGTTCATGGTATTCAGTGTAGGCAGATCAATTAATATTTTCAGGTGAAACTTGCTTAAAATGGAGATAAATGAATTTAAATTTATAAATAATTGCAATTAATTAGGACATCACATACACAAATATCAAAATGTGAAAACCCTTTCGTGTATCAGAATTGGAATGAACATTTGAGGGAACAGGAAAGAAATTGGTAGTCACCATTATAACCGTCGCCGTAACAAAGAAATATTTTTCAGAGACTGAATTATCATTCCATGTCTACTATCTATCTTATACTACTCCATGGGAACTTGCAAAAATTAGGAATTACTTGTCCAGGCTGAACAAAATTATTTTGCATTTATAGAGTAATTTTTGTTTTTAAAAAGTGGCTTTACAGTAATCTCAAGTCTACCAGAGATCAAACAACACCTAACAGGAAACCTTCGAGAGTCTTCAAAGGCTTCCTGGAAAGGAGGGTTTGCCTCTAGTAGGAAATCTTTGGTTAAACTTTAAGGGGAGCACTATGTCTCATGAGAGGATCAGATTTCGTTGATCTTCAAGTTCCGAAGCTGTTCATGAATCCTGCTGTCCTGGATGCTGATAGCTATTTATTTCTCTGGGAAAAGAAAACTAAATGAAGTGTCTTTATTTTACTCTCCTTGGCTAGGAAAATCTAACTCCATATAGGAACAGGTTCATGGTCCACTAAGTAATATTCAGAGGCTTGAGTTTTAAAGTTGTTTGTGTGTTGCCTGAAATGAACAAAGAAAGATTTGAAAGAGGCATAGTGGCATATGGGATCTTAGTGTGTGTGCACTTGAGGCAGGAAAAGGGCACTTTTAAGGATAGCCTGGACTATATATGGATCTCCTGTATAAATGAATAAATAAATAAATAAGTTAAATTAGGCATTATGAAAACTTTTGAGTCTGAAGACCCCAGGGCTGGTGTCTTACTCTGGTGGGTTCAGATTATTAGATTAAGTATGCTTTTTTTCATTTAAAACAAACAAACAAACAAACAATCAACTTCTCAGTTATATAGAAGTCCGCATTTCTATATAATGTTTAATGAAATGATGTCTATTCTGTCTACATTAAGAAGAAAAGTATACAGAAGATGTCTTATTCATATATACTGTGCTGAAAAGAAATTGTGTTTTTTTTTTTTTCCTGAAGATTGCCCTGATCTCTACTATGGAGCATGCAATTTGATTACCTTGCTAGTGTTTGCTTTTATTGCATGACTAACAAAATTATTAATAGCTATGAAATTATTCAGGTCCTTAAAGATGCAGTCAGTATCTTCTTATCTGTGGTCCCACACAGTAGTGGATTCTAGGCTGATTAGAAGTTGCACACCAGTTTTAAGTTTTAAGTGCATTTCCCACTAATTTAATTAAGCCCACTCTTATTATCTTGCCCTGGCAGAATAAGAAGGGCTTTCCTGTCTCTCACACCACATCCTTCATGAGTGGAACAAATTAGATCCGGCCTCTTCTCCTCAACTTCGGGCTGAGTCCGTCTTTTCCACTTTACTGTTTCTTCACAAGTGACCCAGCTCTTGACCCTGTGTTTGCAATCTGAGAGCTACATGGGGGTGGAGAGAGAAGAGGATGTTCTGGAGCTCAGCAGATGGATCCCTAGAGCACAATGGCTTACCAGCCCTCCTGTGATTGTTGCCAAAACGCCTTCCTGTTTTCAAAAATGTCTTGCCCCCTGCTCCTTTGTTTTGTTCTGCTAGGAGACTGCCGTTCTGATTTTGCTAGGAACCAAATCTGCTGTTTCAAAGAACTGCAACTGCTGGCTTCGGTGGGTAGCATGAAAAAAAAATATTTCTGCTTTCCCTCTCAATTCTCCTTCCCATCCCACCTCACGTGAACTCCACTGGTTGGCTCAACGTCTCACGAAACATTGATTTTAGAAGCTGACTATTTGCTTTTGATTGTTTGGCTAGGGCTGCAAAGAAGTCATTGATGGATCTCATTTTGAGCTATCATTCTGTCCACTCTATTCGGCTAGCCTTCCAGAACTGATTGCCTGTTCCCCAAATGAAACTGCACAGCCCAGACAGAAAGGATTTCTGACGTTCCATTCCACAGTTTCCCAGGGCAGAGAACCTAGAGAGCTACACAGGCCTCAAGCTGAGCCCACTCGCCTCTAAGATCCATTAGTTCTCTTACCAACCCATCATTAGGCACAAGACTTAATATGATCACTGCTGCCTAGGCTGCCATCTCTGAGTAGATACTGCCTGGTACTTAAGTTGCTACATTTTGTGGTCTTTGCTGAAAAAGACCAGCCAAGCTCAGGGCAGCTGCTGTCTTCTGTGTTACAGGACATTCTGCCTTCTCCTCCTAACTCCCAGCTTTTAGAAGATGGGGTCTTTGACCCCTCTATGCCTGTTTCTGGATCCAGCTGCAGGAAACAGATACAAATTAATGTGCCTTTCCCCCAAATCCCACCAGTATGCAAACTCTTGGACCTAAAATGGAATGCTTTCTCAGCTGGCAAGATATTGTTTTCTCGAGAACTCAACAAAAAGGTGCATAACTTCCTTATCACCGCAATGATTTTTCTGTCACTTCTGTTCTGTTTGTCCCCTTTATGGTGTTCCCTCTGCCTCCTTCTGGGATCTCCCTCTTTTAGTTTACTCACCATTGCCCCAGGGCTTGTCAACCTGAACAGATACTGCGCGTGGCTCTGTTAGTGGCATACGTGACATGCCTTTGGTCCTTACATTGCTAGCCTGGGTAATGTAACTGCAGCTGTCAAACTGACAGTTCTTCATGTTTATTACTCCCCCCCCCGCCCCCCGTCCTTTCCTTCTTACATTGGCATTAGTCAACTACTAAGTTTCCCTAGTTTAGTGAGAAAAAAAAATCAGTTAATGGAGCAGCTGGAACTCCTGGGAAGCTAAATAAAGTCACTTGTGAGGTTAGGAGAAGCTTTGGAATAGTCCTGAGAAAATCTAGTGGCAACCTGGCTATCTAGAATCAAAATGTACACAATAACTTTAGTGCCTTGCTGAAATCATCTTTTGCCCAAGATATGTAAAGAAGCTTTGGGTATTGGCTCATCGGTTTGACTTTCTTATTTTTCTTCTAAATTGTTCTTGCTGTCCCCACTCATTTGAATTTAATATAACCAGGTACTATGGTATATGATCCACGTACTCTTTCAGCTCCTGCACCATATCTCAAGAGTTTTGTTTTTTTCTCCAGTCGCGTTAGCATTTTTCAAAACAAACTGTAAGAATGAACATATATGTATATATGGTCTTTTAAATATATATAAACACACACACACACACACACACACACACACACACACACACACACACACACTTGGAAAGCTAATCTCCAGGGTACATTTTGTAGAGCTGAGTCTTTCAGCACCCGAAACCATTCCTTTGTGTAGAATTTCTGCTTCAGTCCCTGCTTTACTTGAACCACCCTAGAAGAAGCAGAATTGGCTGAAGGTAGAGAAGTCGAGGTTGAGAATCAAAAGCTCTGATCCCATGAGAAGCTCTAATCTAAGAGAGTTGCCTAAGTATCGAGTCCCTGGGATTCTCTAACTAGGTTGTGGCATTATGGTTTGGTAGCAGTGATGAAAAATGATAAATAAAAATAAAAATGTGTTTATCTTCAAAGAAAGCATCCTAGTTTCAATCTCTCCTTGTAAACATGGTTGTCCCCTTTTCAATTGTTTTTGTGAAGTACTCTAATTTGGGGACCCCCTCCCCATTTTCAAGGTGCCAAAAGCCTTTCCTCTGGAAAGCTGTGGAATGTCACTCTTCTCCTCCTTCTTAGAGATGAGAGCAGCAACAGTGAGAAATCCAGACAGGATTTGATCATAGTGCCTTTGAAGGGAAAGCTGTTTGTTTTCAAATGCGGTGGTGGTGGTGGTGGTGGTGGGAATAACATTTGGCATGAGGTTGCACCTAGGAAACTGGCATTTGGGATCCACTTGGAGAGAATTCACATGAAAAGACAGAGGCTGTAATGCTGAGAGCCCAAATGGCGCTGTCAAAACTTCACAGGTGATCACTGCAGGGCAGTGCAGAAGGTGTTAGAGAACCGTGTCATTTATTGAAATGTATCTGCTGATTTAGCCTTTGCTAATTAAATGGCCCTCGTGATGTGTGTTTATTTAGGGACAGTTATGAGTCTGGCAGCAGCAGGGGTTTGGTCCTGTGGGAAACAGGACTCCTAAAGAGAGAGGGCATAATGTTTGGGGTCAGGGTTGGATTGAACTTCTTCAGGGATGTTGGCCTTGTCAAAATTGGAAGACTTGGAGTGATTAATAGCCTTTTTCGTCTCCACTGTCCATGACCTTTTCTGTATTTCTTGGAAAAGGCAGGCATTGGGACCACAGTGAGCAATTTTAGCACTTAAGAACATTTTCTGTATTTTGTTGATGTGCTGGAAGTCCTGCTGTCACTGTTTCCCTCTGTAACAGGGCAAGGGTGGGTGGGGCTTGGCAGGAAGAGAAAGGAGAAAGTACAACCGACCTCAACATCTTTCCTTGCCCCCGCCTCCAATCTCTAGTTTTCCTGGTGTTCCAACAATGTCAGAAACAGGCATGCATCATAGTGGAAACCACACCTCATTCCTGCTCCCCAGGCCCACATCCCCGACTGTTCGTCTTGTTGCCTTTACCTCAACTGCCTGGGTCAATGAGGGTGGAAGAGGGGAAGTCACTACAAATCACGTCATCATTTGGGGTAGAGAGGATTAGAATTTCAGGAAGCTGCCAACATAATAAACTCCAGTTTAGTTCTTTCTCAAGGAATATTTATAGTGTATAGAAACGACATGCTGTTATTCAATTAGTGAACTGAATTTTAATCTTCACAGGGACAAGGTCCATCTTTAGAAAACTCCGTACTCCCTAACCACAATGCTGGACGCACAGCCAGCACTTGTTGATTTCACAAGGAAAGTGGTTGAATTTTGTGTAATGAGGTCATCTTGGCAAATCATTGAGCTGCTCTGCAACTGTGCTTCCACATCTGCAAAGACTTCTTACCTCCCATGGTTACTGTAAAGCTGAAATGAGAAGATGACTTTAATAAGGACACTTTTCTGCCTGTCGGCTTACCCCCTTTCCTTCTTTTATTCTGTGTACTCTAAACATTGCACCTCAAGCCAGGAGAGAAGATACGGAGTCAAGGAAAGTACTATTGACTTTGGCTAGTTTTAAGTCAAGCCTTTCTTTCTAAGAGAATGTTGCCAGACCACTGGTCAAATTATTTGGAGAAAAGGATGCTCATGAGATGCAGCAAAACTCAAGCTAGAAGAATCTGGTTTTCTGAAGCAAGATGAGAGATAAAAAATAATAGATAGGGAGGTGGAGAGCAGGGGAAACTGGAGTTGTTTGAATGTTATTCTTTTAGGGGGTGTGTGAAACAAATATAACTTTGCAAACATATCTCAGAAAGCTCCAGTAATTTTTCCCTCAAACCCTGGTATCTTAGTCCCTACCATAAATTTAAGCTTTTCTTAGTCAAATCTCCCCTTCTGAGTCTTGGGGCGGCAAAGATTAGACTTGTGTATCAGCTTGATTTAAAGGTAAGGATTTCCCCATTTTTGTTTCTTTTATTGATATCTGTACTATTTTAGTGGCGTGCACACAATTCAAAGGACAAAAATCACATTTTTTTTAACCAGTTTTGATTCTGGCCTTTGTTGCCTAAGGAACTGACTTGGCCTAGAAAGCTGCAGCAGGCTGTACAGCTAGTACCCAGAGCCTCCTGTTTCCTGTTAGTTGGAAAAATACTAGATATGGTCACTAGATGGCCCTCTTGTGTCTCTAAAGAGGCCGAGGAGGCGGGGCTCCCCTCAGGATTGAAGTAAAAGGAAGCTAAAACGAACAGAACTTTCTTTTTGTTTTTATTATCTACACGCAGACGCTTTTAGTCTGCTAGCTAATAAATTCCAGATAATGAAGGTGGTTTGGGGCCCCTCATTTAGTTAGTAGTATTGTTTGAATGCAATAATCTCCGGTACATATTAGGGGGGAAAAAAAGGAGTC
>JADRCC010259916.1:0-10079 GCA_019843855.1 Hylomyscus alleni | reverse complement strand
AACACACACACACACACACACACACAGAGAGAGAGAGAGAGAGAGAGAGAGAGACAGAGAGAGAGAGAGACAGAGACAGAGACAGAGAGACAGAGAGACAGAGACAGACAGAGACAGACAGAGATAGAGACAGACAGAAGGAGGAAGAGATTATGGAGGAGGAAGACGAGTGGGGGAGAAGAAATCTTTAAAAGTATGGAGGAGCATATCAACTAGTTTGTCTAGTGTGTATGGTACTAAAAATACGTAATCCACAGTCATACTATTGGGTAATCACCAAGTTGTGAAGCCCTGCTTGGTTTCCCCACATCTATCAAAAGCTGCCTATCAAAAGCTGTCATCTTCTTCTCCTCAGTCCCAAAGCTGAGAAGCAGGACCATCCCCAAGTCATTCAGCTTTCATTGTATACTTGAATTACAGATGCAATTCAGGTATTCAAAGTAAGCCATAGTTTACATGGGCTGAATTTAAAATCAGCTCCAAGAGTATTATTTTACTTACAAATATTTTATGAGCACTGTAAAGGAGACACTGAAGCTGCTCATATAGAAATGAGTAAATGAGGCTTAACTCTCCAGCTGCATGGCTTTGCATGCCATTCTAGGAGTGGGAATACTGAATGACATGGCCCTTCAGTAATAGATCTTGCAGTTTTCAGAGAGCCTTAAACTCCTCAAATCCTCTGACTCTATTTCATTTCTTATAAGATCCCAGCATCTTTACACTTACACCTAATTATTTCTGACTCTGTTTATGTCGTCCTTTGTGAATTTCTAAGCTTTCTATGTTTATGCAACCAGAAGCTAATTCCCATTATTTCTAGGAGGTGATCAAATCAAAAACAAATCAGCAGGACCACATTCTCCTGCATAGATCCAAAAGCAGGCTATTGTTTAAAAGTCGTTTGAGTCAGAAAATGGCTTCTGCCTAGAGAAATCTACAATGTTCATGTCTTCCCTGTACTTTTTATTCCTTCCCATGCATCATCAAGGACAGTGTCAAACCAATTCATATGAAGAAACAGGAGAAAGACTATGCATAATCTCATTTAGACTCATATGCCTCTTCATTTTAATATCAAAACAACCAGTAAAGGCCATTTTAAAGACACATTTATGCCAGTTTAATATGAGTGATATTCCAGAGCTTCACACGTAGAACGACCTTCTTTTAGGTTTCCCAACAAATGAACAAGAAAAGAGAAGGTAAGCTGTGCCCTGTGGGCAGCAGATATCAAATTGGAAATTATAGAAGTCCAGAGAAGAAAGAACAAAGTGCCATGAACTGGCCTTTACAAATGGCATCTAGCATCCATACCAACTGAACTAGGAAAGTCGAAAAGGTTTCCAAACCACACAAGGCCTTGAAGAAGTCCAATTACAATATTAGTGCCTAGTTGACAATGCAAGCCTGGAATGTGTAGAAAACAGCAGGACCCAGTCATCAGTGAGCCAATGGAGCAGATGAAAAGGGAAGCCCATGGTGCCACCTTTTTGGGGGTCAGGGGCTACATATAACACATAAGGGCTATTTATAAAATAGGAAATACTTCAAATCTAGAAAGGGAAAAAAGTATGTAATAATTTTTAACTTGTGAGTTTATCTTTTCCAGTTTATATATGCACAATATCTCCTATACAACACACACACACACACACACACACACACACACACACACTATAGGCAATCAAACAAGCAAGAACAAGAAGCAGGTATAGTTAACTACATGGCAAGCTACAAGACAGGATTCACTTGAGCTGGGTTCCTTTCTAGCATCTAATTAATTGCACGTACATAGATAAGTTATTGTCGTGAGACTTCGGGGAAGTCAGAAGGCAAGCTTTCTAATTCTCACCTTAGGACCTAACTAGACTTGGATTGAGTGCCAAGACAATTGACATGAAGGCTGCTACATGAATACTGAGAGGCCTTCTAAGAATAGCATGCCTTTCTTGGCACCTAACTTGGTGGTCAGCAACACCTATACTATGTCATTTGGGAGCCCACTTCCAATGCAGTCCTTTATTTCCATGGTGTTTGATTCATTTTGAAGATTCCCCATGGGCAAGCTGGAAAAGATACTGGGTTTCCAGATACTCATATAAAAGAAGTTGACAACTGCATGTGTGGTGCTGAATTGTCACCTTAGCTGGCAGAGGTTAGAACCAGAAGCAGTGTTTTAACTTCCTGTGACATTTACAAGAATTGTAAAGCTGGCTTTTGCTGGAAAATGAATGTTTAATCTAAGCAGTTCTGAAACACTGGAAAATTGGTCCCTACATATCCACTTTACAAAATTAAACAGAATGGTAGAAAGAGACATGGCCCATATCTCTGGAATCAGCTAATTGTACTACTTTGGAGCTATAAAAACCCTTTGGGGTCATGTGCTTTGAACATTGGTTTTATTAATGAAGAAATGAGCAGAGAGAGGAGAAGCAGTAATGTAGGGTTCAGGTTTTCCAGTTCCCAACTAGGGCTCTTCCCATTATAGAAATAGGAAAAGCCAAGGCTAGGCATGTCAGCATATCTTTGCAATCTCAGTCCTTGGGAGATGAAGGGAGGAGGACCCTTAAACTCAAGAACGCAGCCTGGGCTACATAACAAGATCCTGATACAAACAGGCAAAATCAAATGCTTAGGTCTTTCATTTAACAGGTAGTATGCCTTGAATAACAAAGATATTAAAATGATCAGAAAAATTATCCCTAAGAGACTAGAAGGATTATTCATATTCTATAATAGGCAAAGGAGGGATATGGACAAATTCTAATACTGAAAAGGACAAGGAAAGTGTGGAAGAGACATGTGACAAGGGACTGTACTGTGCTGTACTTGAGAACTAAGAAGATATGCTCTGATGCTAACAATAGAGTGGGCAGAAACAGGAAATGAGAATTGGTGCTGAAGCCAGGAAAGCATGAGGCAGAGGAAATGAAAGGGTCCGAAGTGTAAAGTCCACAAAACACAACAAAAGCAAAGATCAATTTAATCTCCCTCACCACTCCCCATCCATCTCATCATTCTCTATCCAGTTTCAATTTCCTTCATGGCATTGGCCACTCTCTAGGACTATCATGTTCCTGTACTTCAGCCTTAATTGCCTCCAACACCTACTTCCACGTATATATGTATTCCTTAGGAAACATATGGACATGGAGTGAGCTTGCTTATCTCAGACCATGTGAAGTGCTTGATGTATATGCATTGAGTGAACAAATCTGAAAAAGATATAAGACTGGGTTGGTCAGATGTGTGAGAACTTACAGGCTAAATTCAAGGATTGGTTTTTACTATTCTGACATCCAGTGAGAATAAAACACTGTCTCTGATTCATGAATGTTTCTAATAGTTCAAGGCAAAGGAAATAAAAGTACTAGGAACGTGTACGCAGTGTTAACATGAGAGTTGCTATGGTGTGTAGTAACTGGAGAGCATGGCGAAATGAAGTACAGCCAGGAGCTCTAGGAGATCCAGGACATCCCTAAAGTGTAATAGTTTAATCAAGAACCAGACATTGTGATCTTGTGATCTGAGAAAGGACATAAAATAGACATTGACATGTAGAGTTAGGACAAGAATATTGGCTTGAGACCTGCAAACCCAATAGCCATTCCAGAGATCTAAAAGGAAGTAAGGTATAACCGTGAGGACAAGGATCTCAGTGTCTTCAGCAGCTGAGCTGCTTTTCATGTACCATAAGACAAGAAGCACCCTGAGGCTGGAGAGTAGGGCCCCCATTCTAAAAAAAGAGAGAGATTGTTCTCTGCTAAGGTTATCAGTTCTGAGACCATAGTTTCCGTGGGAAGGATTTGTTTATAGCCAGGTCTCCATATGAAGGCACACACATTAACCAAGATTTGTCTATCCCCTTGCTCTAATTAAAATTTAAGGTTAGACACAGTCATTCGTCTGGCCTGAAGCACTGAGGAGCCCACTTGGAATGTAAAAGCCCAAAGCAACTCAATATTTACTAAATTTAAAGGAAGCAATCAATTCTAATTCGAATTTATGCACATCCTTTCCCCACTTCGGATCTGTCTTATTTCCCTTAAGTTCCTCTTGTCATTAAGACTGTCAACAAAGTTACAGTCTCTGTGTATCTGCAATAACTGAAGGAAAATGGATCAGGAATCTGCAGGCAGAGACTTTGTAGGTCCTCCATTCACTGCCTCATTTCTCCACAGAGATCCTGGCATATTTAGTAAATGTTTACAGAATGAATGAAAGAATTTCTTGAAAGAATTGTTTTCAGCTTGTCATAATACTTCATGCCTACAATCCCAGAACGCCTGAGCCATAAAGCTTGCTGCAAATTCTGGATTGGCTTGGGGCTACGTAAGTGAGTGTTTCAGGCAAGCATGGCCTACAATTTAAGACCTTGCCTCGCAACAGTTATATTCACAATATCTCAGACACCCCTGACCCAGCATATGAGTACTCTCAAAAAAATTCCCATATGGTCATTCTTCCCTTTGACAAATCACTGAAAAAATAACCATTTGTTTCCCAAGAAAGATGATTTTAATTAACATTCCCTCCAAACACGCCAATCATCCAGCACCTTAAAAATGAACTCAATTTATATCAAGAAAGCTGTTCCCTTTCCCCTAGAAAGCACACAGCTTTCAAAGACCCAATTGGTACTGACATCGCCAGTTCACAAAAAACAGATACTCAGTTCATCTATCATGAAACCTGAAAGTCCAGTTTGCGTCACTTTGCTAACTTAGACTCCTTTTACTTCTGCTTAGGTTAATAGCCCACCTTTGTTCCTTGTTTTCAATTCCTAATACTTCTGAAGATTCCATCTGTTCTCCTAAGGGGATGACAAAAGCCAGACTACACTTTTCAACCTCATAGGATATCCTGCCCTGGAGATTCTCAGCAGGCATTTGGAAATTGAAGTTAGCTCAGAGCTCCAGAGTGAATTAAGGATTGGTGAGGGAAGTTTGGGAATCATTAGTGTAGGGGTTAAAGGTGAAACTATGTGAAGCAAGGAAATTATCCAGGGAGCCAACATAGCAAGAGAGAAGATGCAGATCAATGACAGGAACTCGGGACTTACTCCATTTAAAGGGGAGCAAATTTATGCACATGGATGTGCATAATAAATGCTCATGCACATGCACTAGTATATAGTGTGTGTGTGTATGTGTGTGTGTGTGTATGTGTATGTGTGTGTGTGTGTTTACTAGAGACCCCAATAAAGAAAACCTAATGAATGTTGTGAAAACACTAAGATAAATGGTGATCACTTTTAAGCAAAAGATGATATGGTCAAGTGTCAGAGTCTTCAGATGTCCGGAAGACTGAAGCCAAGAAGTAGCCATCAGATTGTGACCAATGGTAGTCATAGATAACTTATGAGAAAAAGAGTCTTCCCATTGTGGCTCTTGAGGATTGTACGTGACCTGACATACGTGAAAATATGCAAGATACACCCTTGAGGATCTTAAAGCACCAGAAGATTAAACATTAGTAAAGAATCAGATTGGTACTGACTATCCTATACAATGAAGTGGACCACTGTTACACACTCTTCCCCATGTGCTGGAGTCAATGCATAGTGTTCCTGGGCATGATTTCACTTTCATTCCTGTGATAACTCTAAAGAGTTGCTACATTTTTACGTTTAAGAAAACCAGAGCCAACAAAGGTTAAACAAATGACCCAAGGTTACACAGACTGGTAGTGCTAGGATGGGACCAGAGTTCTCTTTGAAGCTAAAAGTCCCTGCTGTCAGGCACTGGAGTTATCACATCCACACTCCTGTTAGATAGTTATGCTTGAGGAGAAGGGAGCTGGTACTGAGGAAGTGTCTCTTAGTAGCTATCGGGTTCTTTGCATTGAGTATCTTCTTTCGCACATATGCAATCAACTTTCGGCTTCATTCAGTAAAACCTTAAGAGAACATGTTGAAATAATTCTATTTTGGGTTCTTATTAAATAAATAAATAAATAAATAAATAAAAACCTAAAATCTGTATGAGTGGAAAATGACCTGTACTTGCTAAAATAATTCCCAATGGTTTGAATTGTTTTGAAAGTGTGGCATCATTGGTTAGGTGGTTGTTTTTAAGATCCAAATGAGTAATAATCAAAGGCATTCAGTTTACTGATGGGAACAGGGTAGCATGCTCTCAAAAGGCTTCTTTAGCCTTGACTTTTGACAATTTTTACATGCAGACCCAGAGCCAATAATGTCAAAGATAAGGGGGGTTTTGAGGAGAACGGAAGTTCAGCAGCAGAACTGGTTGGCATGTCAGCATTCTATTGTTCCTTAAAATAGTACAAAAATAACCCCATGGCTGTTAAAGACATTGATTGTGAATTCAAATCGAAGCTTGGAAACTCCACACCAAATGATATCCTGGAAATCCAACCAACTAATTTGCCTCTGACCCAACCAAGATCTTAGAAGACCCAATCGGCTATCAGGAAAAAAAAAAAAAATGAGACACGGGGTGTGAGGGAATGACTGACAAAAACTCAAGCAATTAATGTTTTGATGTCTATAGAAAATCAAATGAGGTTCTGGTCTAAAGCAATTAGGATCGCTGCTAATGGTGCATGTGTGTAGCAATAATACTAGGCATTTGGGGTAGCTTGCTCTGATTGTTCCCTTCTTCCTCTGGATTACAAAAATTCATTCAGACAGCTAAATAATAGCAAGCACTTAGGCAAATTGTTAATTATGTGGCAGAGATAATCATAATCTTGTACGTTTACGAAACTGCATATACAATGAGGATTACCAAATGAATCGTTGCTTTATTATTTTACCAGTGGTTGAAAATTATGCAAGCCCTGCATAATTTTATAATCATTAAAGCCCTGCAGAACTGTTTTCATAATCATTCATTCCGTCCACCAGAAATGGCCCATCAATATTTACCAAAGCTGTTTCTTTCCCATCTCACCACCTGCACCCTTCTTTTCTTTCTAAGACTGTATAAGGTTGCCCTGACAACTCCCGCTCCAACTGGGCAGCACCATAATAAAAATAACAGTATGTCAGAATGGTGCTACCATGTAACTTTTAAAACAGAAAGGAAATAAAACCTATCAACATTTCTGTAAAAGCAATTATAGGGAAAATAATCTCTCTTTTATTGACCAGTCTGATAATAATCATCCACCCAATTTTTCTCACCAGAGTAAATCAAAGCTCATAGTGGAAATGGGACATGCTCAAAGTCACTGCTCTAGACAGTAATAACATGTAATATTCTTGCCACAAAGACACATATCCAGACTATGATCTTTAAAAATACCCTCCCATAGCAATGTGTGACTAAGTGTTGGTATCTGTCTATACCACGTATCTATTTTCCATGCATTACAAACATACTATAGCATTAAACAGTAACTTTTCTTAGTTGTCAGATAGTCTGGAAGATCTGAAGATGAATATGGCATCTCGGCTCCTGAAAACTAAATTGGGTATCTTACAGTGACCCCATCTAATCTATTTTTATAAGAGCCTGACCTAGTGGAGGAATGCCAAATTCATCACCTTTTTCTACTCTCTGATTTATTTGGTGAGGGAGAGGCATAGGTACATAGGAAGAGAAAGCAGGCATTGGTAAATATTTCTGGACCAAAAAAAAAAAAAAAAAAAAAAAACCACACAGTAAGTCAAATATATAACTGGTGAACATCACAGCTTTAGAAGAAAAGATGCCATAAAAATAGAGCATGCCATTAAACAAAATTCTCATTAGCCTCTTCAGCACTGGTGAAAATATGATACAGCCCAAGGCAACAGTGGGTGCTTTCTTGGAATATTTTCAATGTTCTCTTTTCCACATAGAATGTAACTTTCTTATGTTTGGTTAGATTTGTGCTCCAGCACCATTCATGTGACAAAGGCCTACTGCCTATGGGGTCACTCTACCTTGCAAGTCCACATACTTACATACTTAAAAAAAAAAAAGACATGGACAAATAACTGATTTCCTGTTAAGGAAATATTGTTCCAATTGTTGAGTATACCACCATCCACCCTAGGAGCAGGCAACAGGCCTGAAGCACTTTGTTGACTTTGTTGATACTAGGGATCCTCTTACCCATACAGTCTACTCTGTCATCCAATTTCAGCTAACTCTCTGCCATTAGACCTGAGACTGCATGCTGCTTTCAACTCAAACAAGCCAAGTATCTATGAGAAAAATTAACTATTTTGTATCGCAATGGAAATGGCAGGTTATAGCAGAGTCTACTTTTCTTCTTATTATTATTTTTTGCTTCCTTGGGATTTGTTAAACTAAAAATACATTGTTGCTTACCTTGTTGCATCTAGAATCTGAAAAATCCTCCACCTGTTAAAGGAACAGTAAAACCAGTAGCAAGAGCTTGCCAAGAGAAAAGTTATATTTTTACAGTTTCTCACACTGAAAGAAAATAATTCACGGGTGTCTTTCCCAGTTTGTTCCCCATTAGCTCACCTACAATAAGTGGGGAGATTTCAAATCACAAGGCAAAAAGGAGAAGGGCAGCACTGAGAGCCAACCTTTGGATTACTGTGGGTAGGGAATGATGTATTTACCACTCAGATTAACTCCATTCTCTTTCACAAGGGGCAGTGGCAAACTCAGCAAAGAGAAAAGCCAAGAAACCCAAACCCAGACCAAGCCTAACCCTGGAGCATGGATGAAATGGAAATGCTTCAATGAAAGAACTCAGGGAAAATTTTTCACATCATTGGGAATGTATGAACACATACAAAAGAAATGAAAAGAACTTTTAAACTTTGCTTACACTCTTCAATGAGATGGAAATTCAAAGCATGTGCACACACACACACACACACACACACAAACACACATACAGTGATAAATAATTCATTACTATAGTATCTGTCACTCAAACACAAGCTATCCATCAAAGTAAGTAAACAATACATCTCTCCATTTATAAAACTTGCTTAGATCTTTCTCATAGCACAGGTCTTTGGAGTGACAAAACAATAACTCTACCAATAAAATTCGTTTAGTTTTTTTTGCATTTATTTGAGTGCTTAGGTGTATGTGTGTATATGTGTGTGTACATGTACGTGTGCCATGATATATGTATAGCAGTCAGAAGACAGCCATGATATGTGTATAACAGTCAGAGGACAATTTGCAAAAGTTGGTCCTCTCCTTCTACCATGTAGGCTTATGGGATGGTGCTCAGGCCCTTATGCTTAATCGAAAGCTCCTTGACTACTGAGCCATCTTAGTTAACTTCTCATCTGAGTAGCATCTGTCTCTGAAGTTGTGCCTGGTCAGGTTGAGACTCAGTTAGGTTTCTGATTTTAATTACACCACAATAAGGGGCACTATAATTTTTGTACACTTCCTTGTGCATACAAAAAAAAATGTTATAAGGGCCTGTATGTTGTTATAGGAGAAGTGTCTCATTACATCAAAACTATGTTCAGGTTTCTAGGGTGAGTTAAGACTATCTTTAAATAGCATAGCCAGTAGCAGAGCCTTGCTTGCATCACCACTTGGGGAATAGTATATTACTTTCTAAAATTATGGAGTACTTGGTGCAGTTATATCTCACTTTCCTGCTTCTTGGTTGTTAAGACTTCTGGGAAACAAGTGTTCTGAGAAACCAACATGATATGCCTGGTGAGTTTTGACACTAAATCTTTCAACAAGATACCCTCGTAAATTGACTTGATATTCCAAATCCAAAGTATACTCTTTCACTCCAGCCACAACAGAGAAGAAATGCAGAGCACATTAATCTGCCCCATGACAGAGCACCTTACACAATGAAGACAGCCTAGAAGCCCTTGCACCACACTTGGCCTGGTGAACAAAAGAAAATACAAATTTTGGGTGGAAATACAAACAAATGAAAAGCCTGACAGAAAGAGCAATAGGAGAACACCTTTAAAATGAAAATATGACACCATGTGTTAATTTTGTTTTAGATCCAGGAATTTCCAAAGTAAAATACACAGTAGTTTCTAAAACCATAATTTTTATTATAGTCTCCTAATGGAAAGCCTCAAATTATTTAAAGATTTTCACTGATTTATCAATATTAACAAATGGTGGCATATTTTCATTTTAAAGGTG
>JADRCC010259880.1:0-10090 GCA_019843855.1 Hylomyscus alleni | reverse complement strand
AGAGAGAGAGAGAGAGAGAGAGAGAGAGAGAGAGAGAGAGAGAGAGATGGTTTACTTGGTTGGGTTTCTGGTTTACTTTCTTTCTATGAAGCTTAAAGCTGCAGAGCAGGAAGGACAAGAAAGCACTCTAGTTAACATTGAGAAAAACAGCAATAGAAATTACTGCCTTTTTCTTTCAAAATACACGAGAAAAATAAATGAAATATCTGCATGGAATTTTATTCTGATGGTTAAGGAAACTCTATTGCTTCTGAGTCAAGGGTAGAGAACAGGACAGAGAACGATTCCTGGAAAGCTTGGTATTTCATGATGCATAGATAAATCAGGAACTTGCTGTGACTCATAGTACTGAAGTAAGTGGTCTGAATCTTGAACCATTGCATACTTTTTAACAAGGCAATGACAGAATTGTATGCTGAGTAAACCATATTAGAAAAAGAATATATTGGGGCACATTTTGAAAGCAGGAAAAATCCCAGCATGGAGATGAGAGTTGAGCTAAAATCCCCAACCCTAGCCAGGGAACTATTGGAGATTGTTAGCTACTGTGATAAGGACAGACAGGTGTTTCTAAGTGTAGATTCTCTGCTAGGTCAAGCAAACCCCAGTGAAAGACCCTGCATCCAAAAAAAAAAAAAATGGGTAGCATAAAATCAGTTATGAAAAGCAAAAAAAAGAAGGACACAAAGTCAGATGGGTAGGAAAAGGGGGAGTGGATTTGGGAAGAGTTGGGTGAAGCTAAACATATATGAGAATCTCAAAGAAATAACAAATACACACAAACATTTTAAAAATGAAATAACATACATGAGCTGGTCTGAGGCCCCAGCACATATGCGGCAGATGCGCAACTCAGTCTCATTGTAGGTCCCACAACAACTAGAGCGGGGGCTGTTCCTAAAGCTGTGGCTGTCTGTGGAATCTGTTCTCCAACTGAGATGTCTTGTCTGGCCTCAAAGAAGATGCACCTAACCCCAAAGAGACTTGATTCAGCAGGTTGGGGGGATATCCTGAGGGTCCTACCCTCTCAGAGGATAAAGGAAGGGGATGAAGGGGGACTCTAAGAAATGGGGACCAGGTAGGGGCAGAAATCAGAATATAAAATGAATAAACTAATAGAAAAAGAAAATATGCCCTTTCTTTATGACTGAATTGTTCTACTCTTCTCTCGTGATGGTGAAAAATCTGTTTCTACTCCACTACACTAGAACTCATCTACTGTATGTGGAAACCCATTTTAAGTGGTTTTAGTACTGAACTGTTCCACAAGCAGGCAAAAAAAAAAAAAAGTGAGAGATTACCCCTGCTCCTACTATTAGGAATCCCACAAGAACACCAAGCTACTCAGTTATAACATTTATGCGGAGGGCCTAGGTCACATTCCTACAGGCTCTCTGACCTCTGTAAGTCCCTGTGAATTCCAGTCAGTTGATTTTGTGGACTATGTTCTTGTGGTACACCTGAAGCCTCTGATTCATCTGATTCTTCATCCCCATCCTCTACAGGTCTCCCCATGAGGCCATGGGTTTGATTCCTGGCACTTCATCAAGGGGCATAGTGTTCCCATCCAATTACACATCTGTAATTCCAGCACTCCAGAAGTTGGCACAGAGGATCAGAAGTTCAACGTTACCCTCTAGTTACTAGAGGATGTTTAATAGAGTCTAGTACACAGTGACATCCAGTCTGAGCTATATAACATCCTAAGTATCATTAAATGAACTCAAAGCAGGCCAAAGAAACAATTTCAAAGTGGGAATGTTGGATGTTTTAAATTAAAATCTTACAGCACTGGGCAATCCTAGGTTTTTAAGACACCTACTATGAATTTGGGCACTAAGTTTAGATCTCATTTTGTGTTTTGAGCTTTCTGAGGAGAACTGTCATCAAATACTAGAAGAGAAAAGCATGAGGTTGGGGTGATATACCACATTGAGGAATTTCATGTTGATGAACCATAGCACAAAATCAGGGTATTTTGAGGTTCATGTAATTATCTCCATAAAATAATCCAAACCCTAAAAATGCTTCTACCAAGGATTATTTTGTCACTTGGAAATCCCTTACAGCAGTTCCGTATGGATATGTGGCCGAGGCTCACATATTCAGTGTCTATAATCAAGTGGGCACTTGATGCCTGGCTTTCACTCTTGTGGCTGATAAAGCAAAATAAAACACCCAAATCAGCAAACATGGTGTTAGTTTGTGGAATGAGATGCACAGTTACTACAATAATACACAAAGATTGCTTGGAAAGCTACTTAATAAGAAAAGTCTTTGATTCATCTCTATTAAGGACCATATAAATGGTTTGGATATACCAATTCCTTCTAATACAAGTGGTATTGAATTTCATGTTGATAACATGAAACACATCCACTCTTATTTTTTCTTTCTAGAATTGACACTTTCTAGAATTGACACTATAAAATCCAATTTATGTTGCTATATTACAATGATGTATTTCATATTTTGATCAGAATTATGAAAACAGAATTAAGCATGGACATCTAAATAGAGGGTTACACATGAACAGGACATGACTCCAGTTGGGCTACAGGGATTTACACAGGTTGTGTAGACCCTCCAGTGACTTGGTCCATGACAGCTGAAATCATTATCTGATATCAAAAGAGATGACTATAGTGTATGCACAGTTTCTGCCGTTGTTCTATTAAACCACTAGATCAAACGCAACAGCAAAACCTCTCTAGAAAACCTGTCTTTCTCCCTCTCAATTTTCCTTATTTTCCCACTTTTCCCCCTCCATTTCTTACTTTTCAGTAGTAATACTTATTAAAGTCTATTTTCACTTAGATCACTCCTAAGAAAATCCATATCATCAATCCTCATTAACAGGAGACAATGAACTTTGAGCCACTGTCTCAAGTTAGGACACGGGGTAATAATGTTCTCCCCAAGACCTGCAGATGATCTGACGAAAACTTTAGTGCTAGGCATGGAAAATCTTTTTGTGTTGTTGGTCAAGGGAGGCAAACACACTCCTCAAACAGTGTAGGCAGGCTCTTGGTGCCTTCCAGGACTTGAAGGTAAGGCCCGAATGAGAGTGAATGCCCATCATCTTGGCATATTAAGTCTTTGTATCGTTCAAACCTGGGCCACAAAAGTCCTCTCACTCTTAAAACCCTATATCATCTTCATCAAGCCAGATTATAATGATTTGTTTTACTTTTGTGATTTACAGAGCAAGTCAGGTCCTTAGTTTCCTATGTCTCCCATTCTGCCTATCACTCCCCCTCAAAATGATAATGGCTTGTTATAATTTTATCCCCCAAACTGATGTGAATGTTTTGGAGATTAATAAGAAAAGTCTCATCAGTTCTCTCATAAGACTCAGATATTCACAAATGTAGTTGCTTGCATGACATATGCAAATATGCTATTAACCAGCCCTGATTACTCACTCATCCAGAACCAAAATCAGTAGCATTCTGATGGAGAAATGGCCATGCATCTTGCAGAAAGTAAGGTTTCTTAAATATGCAGGAATCCAGACTGATTTTACATTGGAATTTACTCAGAGCTAAGAAGAGAGTGGATATGAGTTCTGGCTCTATTATTTGGTTACTGGAATGTTTTTGCTCCTGTTTGTTTGTTTGGAAAAAATAGCAATAAGCTTGTTTTGTGCACACATCCAGGAGAAAATTGACACCCAGAACATACTACTCTCTACCTCAGGAGTGGGTGATGGTACCAGCCCTGTAGATGAAGCTTCAAACAAAGCCATCAGCGTGAGGAATGTTGCTCTGGGTTCCATGAAGAGAGATTCTTGTCATTTACATAGAGCCCACAATGCCAGCACTGGAGGCAGTGGAGAAAATGCCCCATTGTTCCTTATAGTGGAATAGTATTCTGCTGTTTGCATATACCACTTTTTTCATTATCCATTTATCAGACAACAGACAGTGAAGTTGTTGTCCTTGCTATTGTGAATAGAATGGCAATGAACATGGCTGAAAAAGTACCTGTGGAGTAAGATGGTAAGTCCTTTGGGCATATGCCAAGGAGTGGTATAGCTGGGTCATATGGTAGATTTATATTAGCTTTTAGGGAAATTCTCACACTGATTTCCATAGTAGTTTGACATTTTGTGATCTCATGAACATTAAATGGATGTTTCCCTTTCCCCATATTTTCAAGACATTTACTGCCCTGTTATTCTTCTTGATCTTTGCTGTTCTGACAGGGATAAGAGGAAATATCAAAGTAGTTTTAATTTTCATTTTCCTAATTGCTAAGCATGTCAAATACTTTTAAAATACTTTTTAGTCATTTTTATTTCTTCTTTTGAGACCTCTGTTTAGATTCATAGCCCATTCATGAAATCATGATTATTTTAAGTAAATGAATGTAACTAGAAAATATTATATTGAGTAAGGCATCCCAAACCCAGAAAGACAAACACCAATGTTCTCTCTTATTTGTCAACCCTATTTCCAAGTCTTTAGATGTGAGTATAGAAGCTGGACAGACTCTGGAAATCATAAAAATAAAAGGAGCTCATGGGGAAGAGGGAGGAGAAAATTAGGACATAGGTGATTTGAAGTTGGAAATAGAAAAAAAATGGGATAAGGACTTTAGTTGGGAAGAGGAGAGAGGGATAATACAGAGGAAGAGAATGGGAGGAGGGGTAAATAATACTAAAGATGTTTGAAAAGGCCATAAGGAAACACAAGCACATACACACACAATATGAGATTACAGCACTTGTGAGAATGGTCCTCTGCAAGAGCCAATATAATAGCTACCAAAAATCAAATGATAGGCACGGAAAACCTGCCTTCAAGCTATTGCTCAGGGAAGGCCAAGACACTTTCAAAACAATATAGATTACTGCCTTTGCCCTTGGTTGCCTTCTGAACTTTAAGGTACTACACTATTGCTAAAGATTCCAAACCTGATAGACACAGGACTTGGAGGAACTGAGCTGGTACTGACCTGGAAACTTCCTCCTTGAGGACTAGTTCTTATAGAATCTGAAGTTTATAAATAAGCCTATGAATGTAGGAAAGCAATCACTAGTCCCACTGAGGTATAAAGCCTATAACCACAACAACAATGATCAATACAATAGTCTATCCCAAAGGGCACAAAAGTGGTGCTTATATTTTGGGGGTAACCAATGAGCTGTCTAATTTGAGCAGGTTAATGAAAGAGAAATCTTGAATGGTAGTGCGAACATAGTCTACTATGGGCACTTCACTAAGCCAGTGTAGTTCCCAATAGCATTCTAAATTCTTATTCTTACTAGTGATAATAGCTCTCACTCATCTAAAAGGTTCTATTTGTTATAGATGGAGACCATTACAGAAATCTAAAACTGGTAAAAATGAAAAACAACTGACTGTGAGGTTCCTACCTTCAGTTGGTACAACTGTAAGAACCTTCCCCCATACATAAACTCAGGGAACTTTGCAGAAGATAGGAAAAAATATTGTAAGAATCATATGACCAGGATGTCTGTCATAAGATAATGTCTTATACATGTGCAGGTAAAGTACACCTATGGTATCTTAACAGTATGGTTGCCTCAACAAGAGTCATACAATGATAACACCAGTTGACGTGTGAATGTGTGGATTGTAGAAATCTCATGAGGCTCCCCTCCATAGATGAAGAAATACAAGCACTTAATGGCTGCTGGTAGAATAAAAATCAGTCTTTTACAGAGACAAGCCCCCTGATAAGTCATTCGATCCCAGTGAATAGCCTTAAACACATACACATATAGGTGACACTAAAGAGACTCAGCAGTTTCTCAAATATACTCATGCATGAATTCTCAGTAAACAATAAAAAAAAAAAACCTTCAAATGCAAGTCAGGGCAAGATTCTAGGCTCAGACACCAGCATCTATAAGCCAAGCCCTTTAGGCCATGTAAGGACATAAGGTGTCCTTCTTATCTGATAGCCTGATTGTGGACCCATGCAAAGGAGCAAAAGCAGACAAAGTAGTAAGCAGTTGCCTCAAAGGGGAACCTGAAGTCTAGAATTACACCAAGGAACACAGATACTTTTACTGTTTATCATGTATTAGCCACAAGCTCATAAGCCCAAGGATATTGGTTTAGAGATCAAAAGCAATCACATTTTAAATTTGAATTTTAAACAAGAAAATCTGATGGGCAATTTAGGGGAAGGATAAAAAGACTTACAATCAATAGGTTATTTATATTACTCAGAATCATGGTTATATAAGAAATCTTACAACATGAATCCATCATTAGAAGGACTAACCAGCCTGCCCAGGGACCGGCTTTGGTGCTGAAGTGAATGTGACCCCCAAAGTAATGGCAAGCAAACCACTATAGTTTGATGTGAAAAGCCTGGCTCTCATCTCCCCTCCCACGCTTCATTTCCTCAATGCCAAATACAGATATTCCTTACCTTCCAATTTCTAGCCACCAATCTAATTTTCTAATTAATGAGAATGCTGAAGCTGCCCACAAAACTTCTCAGAAGATGTCTTTAAGCCTGTGTATCCTGCCACATGGATAACAATGGGCAGCAGAAAATCACAAGGATCAGCTTCTGAGGGTTTCCTTAGGATGTTGGTTCCCACCTCCCTCTCATCTGACCACAAATCAAGGCTGCTTCCTGTGGCATCTGTAGTAGGAACAGAAGTAAGAGGCAACAGTTCATTCAGAAGGAAGTGCAGAAAAAGAGGAGTCTCCCATTTCCCTACATGTTCTATCCGGTTTAGACTTGTAAATGGAAAGATAGCCTTGGAGATGACAGAGATGGTTACCTTCAGTCTCATTACTCCCTGGTTTAAATTCTGCATGTTCAGTCTCCTCTACTCATGTCAGAGTGAAAAGAACCGTCTATGTCAGGGGTTCTCAACCTATGGGGGTCACAGCCCCTTTGTGGAGGTCAAACAAACCCTTTATTGGGGTTGCCAAAGACTATCAGAAAACACAGATATCTACATTATGGCTCACAACAGTAGCAAACTTACAGTTATAAAGTAGCAATGACAATAATATTAAGGCTGAGGGTCACTACAACACAAGAAACTGTATTAAAGGGTCCCAGCAAAGAGAAAGCTGAGAAGCACTGCTCCAAGTGCTGAGCCAAATACCACACTTGGACTTTTGTAAAGTGCTATCTCTGAAGATGGTCCTTTTCTAATTGTAGCCATCATTCCCTGGTCAAGGCCACCATCTCATATCACATTTTTCTAAAACAAAACCTTCATTATATTTCATGTATACTTATATTGAAAAATGCATATATTGATAAATGCCTATCTCATTTGTCATCTATTCTGCTCTTACTCTCCTTTAATCAATATAACATCTACAAAGTTAGTCCTCCTTGTGGTTCCTTTCTGCACACTGCTTATACTCAAAACTTCCTTATGTCCTTCCTTATGACTCCTTGAAATAACCAATTAGCTTGGTCATGTTGCCTCTATTTCAAAGATAAAAGCAGAATTTACTATAGCAGTAGAGAATCATACTAGAGTGATCAAGTTAGGAGAGATGTATGTCAGGCCTGTCTTGACACTGGGCCTAACTACAAGGTGCAGAGCACTTGGTTTAGTCAGCTCAGTGGACCTGCCTCTGGCCAGGCCACTTTTAACACCAGCTCTGCAACAGTTTTCCTCCCTGGCATTAGTCCCCATCAAGAAACCCCATTCTTGACCCTCCAGGGAATCTAGTGCCCACAGGGGAAGTGACCCAGACTTCCCAACAAATAACCCTGCCCACAAATTTCTATTTATACAGAGGCAACTGTTTCCTCTCCCCACAGCAGAGAAGGGCTAGACTTTAAGTATCTTAGGTTGCTTTGCATCCTCCTGGTGGTAGCAATTAGGTCAGGAGTCCTTGTAAAAGAGAAACCTGCACTGTGGTGGAACAAAGTAGAAGTAGCCAACAAAGCCATCACCACCTGCAGCCACGCCATAGGCCTACATTGGATCCATGTGATTTAACTTTGGCAGTGCTGGGGATCAAGCCCAGGGGTTCACACATGCAAGGCTAGCTGCTCTACCACTGAGTCATCCTGTGACCCTGATAGATTTGTTAGTTTGGTCTAGTTCTTTTAGAGACATGGGTTCTTGTAATCAGTGCTAGCCTCCAACTGACTATATAGCTTAAAGATCTGGCTTTCTTGACTCCACTTCCCAAGTGTTGAGATTACAGACCTTTGCTTTCAGGTCCACAAGATACATTTACTAAAATTTACTTTATTGAGGCCAAGCATGATGGCTCACACCATTAACCTCAGCAATTTAGGAAACAGAGGGATCTCTGTGTTCCAGTCTAGTCACAGTTATACAGTGAGACCTTGCTTAGAAACAAAAAGTAACAAAGAAACAAGAAACAGTATATGTACTTGTGAAAACCAAGTGATCTAGTGTTTGTGAGAGAAATTTTGCCTCATCCCATCCTTTCCTATTCCGGTGTTCTGGCAGGTGCCTCCTCCAAGTTCTAGATAACACACTGGTGTTGTAGCTTCTTGGCTTTTAAGACATGAATGTCCCATCACCTATTGACTTCACACCGTGCAAAGCAATGCCTTAGTGACATCATGTCCTCCCCCCAACATGTTCTTTCCCAGCCCCCTTGACAGTTACGCCATGATTTGGTATAATAAATATTCACTGTTTAAAAAAAAAAAAAGAACAGAAAAAACTGTCTCTGAGCTCCAAAAATGAACTCTTTCTCCCTGAACTGCTCCTAAGCAGCCTCTCTTTCCTGTGCTGTTCTCATGAGAGTTGGGCAGATCCTATCTCTAAATCATTGTGTCAAATATTGCTCTGATTCATCACTTTTTTTCTGCCCCTCAATTAGATATCACTTTTAAGCATGGCTGCTTCCTTCTACAAATCTTACCTTCATTGTTTGGGATTAAGAGTATACGAACGCTGTGCCTGTATTCCAGCCAGATCATATTGTAGTCCAGGGCATGTCTGCATTCCAGCTGGATCACACAGACACAGAAGGTCTTTGGATGTGATCCCTTGCCAGAACAACCATGTTGCTGGATTATAATTCCTCTACAGTCTCCAAGCCAGATGACCTGAGTTTGACCCACACGTCCCACTTGATGGAAAGAGAGAACCAATTCCCAAAAGCTGTCTTTTGATTGCCACATGTACACCATAGCAATTGCCCCCCCATACACATATACAACTAAAAATGAGTGATTAGTTGTAATTAAAAACAATGGGACTTTTGAAAAATTGATATAGAAGGCAAGTGATATCATCCGAAGGCTCCTAGGATTATCTAAAATAATAAGAATAATGCAACCTGCATGAGTAGGAATAGGCTTGACTTTGCTTCCTTAACAAAAAGCATTAAATTATACCATCATAATGAAAACCCACATCTCCTTAACAAAAAGCATTAAATTATACCATCATAATGAAAACCCACATCTAAGTGGCTTAAAACAAGAAAGGTTTATTTCTCTTTCATGAAAATATCAGAAGCGGACTCTGCTCCTTTTCACCCCTCAAGAGCTGAGGGAGATGGAGAAGCTGACAACTCCGAAGTTTACCAGTCACCACACCAAAGAGGGTGAGAGCAGTCTTGGGTCAAATGGCATAGCCTGGAGGTGACAGAGACTCACAGTTCCCGGCAGTTTGGCCAAATCTAGTCACATAGTTCCATTCTACAGTACTAAAGCTGAGAAGTAGAATCCCATCATGTTGCCAGGATTCAAGTGCTAGAAATATTTGGTAAACAGCACTGATGACCACCACATGAACCTGCCTGCACCCCAAACTTTAAAAGAACATCACACTTGCTACAGTCAGTTGAGTTGGATGTTTCTTAAGCATGTTTCTTTGTTCGTTTGATTCAAATGAATAAAATACACATGTTTACTGATGTTGTAAGAGTCTGTATGGAGTATGGGGGAGGGAGATCTTACCTGAACATAAATGCACACAGCCATACCATTCCCTATATCCCCAAAACCTTTTAAGAAGATACAAGCAGATTCTTTTTTTAATGACGTATATTGGGGAAAATATTCTAGAATTAGAAATCAGAGGGGTTTTTTTGTTTTTCTTTTTCTTTTCTCTCTCTCTCTCTCTGTCTCTCTCTCTCTCTCT
>JADRCC010259874.1:1921-19871 GCA_019843855.1 Hylomyscus alleni | reverse complement strand
TGTGTGTGTGTGTGTGTGTGTGTGTGTGTGTGTGTGTGTGTGTGTGCACCTGTGTGTGTATGGTGTGTGTGTACACACATGTATGTGTGGAATTTTTTTTAAATTTAGCTTTATGTTAAAGTATCTCTTACACACATGTAAACTATGCCTTGATTGAATGAATAATGCAGTACTTTAAAGGCTCTTCTCACTCTGATACATATCCTTGTGCTTAGTCTAATGACCTAAGAAGTTAATGAGCTTTCTTTTATTTTATCTCAGCTAAGAATTGATTTGCCACTTAACAATATCTATTGAGTGACCAATATCAATCAAGTTCTATTCAAGAAACTTGAAAATAGCAGTAAACAAAAAACAAAGTTTCTGTCTCATAGAACTTAAATTTTAATAAAATGTAGACAATCAAGCAATCTTGAGATTAATAAAGAAGCATAAATGGGCCTATAGAATGAAGGAAGGATTTTAAATTGTGGGTTTTTTTTAAGTTTTGAAATGGTGATATAATCACATAATCTCCCTCCAACTGTTCCCATATACTTTCACATTCAATGTAAAATTCATGGCCTAATTCTCTTTAATTGCTAATTTATATTCCTAAATTCATAAATATAACTTGCTTAGTCCATGTACTATTGGCTCTTTCCTTGGGAAGATGATTTCCCCGACTCTTATCATTAAGGGAAAGAATGTTTTAAGTAGAAGGGTCAGACATGAAGAGATCAGAATGTGAGAGTGCATGGGTTAGACTGATTGGAGTGAAGAGATTGGAATAAGGCAAGAGAGGGACTGTTAACTAGTATTCTACTGCTGTGAAAAGGCACCATCACTACAGTTAATCTTATATAAGAAAGCATTTGATTGGGGGCTTGCTTACTGTTTCAGTGGTTTAGTCTGTTACGGTGGGAAGATGGCAGCGTGCAGGTGACATGGAGCTGAAGAAGGAGCTGAGAATTCTGTATTCTGATCCATAGAGAGCAGGAAGAGAGCAGCTCTGGGACGAAGTGTGGGCTTTTGAAACCCCAAAGTCCACCCCAAGTGACACATTTCCATCAACAAGACCACACCTCTTCCAGCAAGGCCGCACCTCTTTCTAAACCTTCTCAAATTGTTCTACTCCTTGATGACTATATGTTCAAATATAGGAGCCTATGGGGGCTACTCTCATTCAAACTATCACAATGACCTAATTAGATAGATTTACTGGGGGAAAAGTGTTCCAGGCAGATGAGGCAGTAAAGCTAAGTGCCACCACGTGGGAGTATGATTAGAGATTTTGAGGATTAACAAGGAAGCAAGTGTAACTGGAGTCAAGAAACAAGATGGGGAACTTTAGGTGAGTGAGGGACTAAGAGCCACACCAGGTAAGACATTCTTAGCTGTGACCACAAGTCTTTGGAACTTGTTCTTAACAAGAAGAGAAAGCTTCAGGTTCTCAGTTAAGAAGTAGCATGGAGGGCTGGAGAGATGGCTCAGTTGTTAAAGGCTAGGCTCACAACCAAAAATATAAGAAGTAGCATGGATCGGTACCTTTCTTACTCATTGTAACATACTTATTTCATTCACTCATTCATGTATAATTCAAATTCCCTAAGCACTAGAAATCTAAGAATGAGGGCCTGATGATGTAGCTTAGTTGGTACAGTGCATATCTAGAACGCAGAAAGTATTTGGTCTAAATTACTATACAATGGTTTCAAGTGCATAGAACCCTGAAAACAGGAGGTGCGGAAGCCCAAGGTCATTCTCAGCTGTGCAGTAAGGTCACAATCACCCTAGGAAATACTAGACCCTGAGATACATGAGAGTTTTTCTCAAAAATGAAGAGAAGAAAAATAGAAAGATATATATAGAAAAGACAGAATTTTGCCTTTGGGACCCTCAAATTCTAAGCAAAATAGACCTATAAGTAGGCACATAGAGGTGGTTAACTATGAGGGCTGCAGGAGTAGAATAGAAACAGGAACTAATTCTGTAAGGAACTAAGGAAGGAAATAACTTGTACTGATGCACATGTTTCCCTGAGGCTATATGCAAATGTGGGGTAGTAGGTATTCGTTCTAATAGAAATCTAGCAAAGAATGTTTCTAACTGTTTGGTCCTTGATTTCAATTAACAAGAGTCATGAGGTATATTCAGCAATGAAAAAGTAGGTTCTTCTTTCCACTTAGCCATTCTGATATGATGAATAACCTCCTTTGCATCTTACGAGCTGTCTCCTTATAGCCCTTCTGTTCAGAAAAGGAACTTCTTATGTATGTATAATGAATATAAATATAGGTTTTAGAGAATGCTAATATTTTAATGAGATAGAAATAGACAGACAAGGGATAGGATAATTGAAGAGTTAGTCAACATGGGGGCAATATAGTGTAGAAAGAAAAAGTCTGAGGAAAAATGTCTGGGAAAAAATAGAAGAGGCATAGAAAGAGCTCATTTGTTGTGAGTTAAAGACAGAAGGGATTTGTTCTCAAAATGTAAAATGTGAATTTTTCTCTTTTCCATTACAATGAGAGATAACTTAAAATGGCTATTCTATAAAGAAAAGAATTTTGGCTGCATAAATAGTAGATGGCAGTACGATGGTAAAGTAAATGTACTAATAGGACCACATGTCAAGATAGGAAGCCACCTAAAAAAGGACTTTCTCCTTTATAAAACTAGGCTTTAGGAGGCTTGAGAGGGAGCTCAGTGGTTAAAAGCACTGGCTATTAACTATTCAAGAGGACCTGGATTCTATTCTCAGCACTCAGACAGTCACAACCATCTGTAATTCCAATTGCAAGAGATTCAGGGACCTCTTTAGCTTTCCATGAGTCTGAAGCATGTGAGTGTAGGTGTACGGGCAAACATACAGGCAAGATACAAATATACATTTAAGCAAAATATCATCATCACCACCACAACCACCTCTACCACCACTAACAACAAAACTCGTTATCTTAAGCCAGGCATGGTTGTGTACAACTTTAATCCAAGCAATTGAAGGGCAGAGGCAGGCAGTCTATATAGTGAATTCCAGATCAGCCAGGACCAGATAGTGAAATCCTGTCTCAAAATATCAAGTATTGCTATATTTAAAACTAACCAAGGTCCCAAGAAAATCCATGCACTCTTCATGGAAGCCAGTACATTTGACCTAACTGTCTAGGCCCCAACTCTTATTAAAGTTCCCAGTACCTCAGTATCACCACCCTGAGGACAAACACATACATCCTTGCAACACAAACTAATTCCAAACCATCACAGAGTTTGTGTTGTAGAAATTGACCTAATTTAGCTATCACTGCAAAGAAACTAATTCTAAAACACAAGAAAGCCTGGAGTAGAAACATCAATTAAAGATGTTAGAGAGGGAGATAAAATTTCAAATAGAATCTTCAGTTATTTATGGAGCCTAGCAAAAAAAAAATCTCACAAGAACTTTTCTATCTTAATACAAAATAAGTATGGCAAGGCTTACATTTTAACCATGATAGAACATAATTTTTTGGCAAAGCATTTTTCAAACATAAACCATCCATACCAATTTAAAGAGAAGAGAGAAAAATAAAAGAGAAACTAGGTTTGCTAATGTGAAATTTAATTTAGAATTCATCACTGGACATTGAAACTAAAATCAAGTTTTTATTTAAGTGTGTAAGTATTTACCAATTTGTTTTGGATCCCTATGCAATATTAATGCCAAGTGATAAAAGATAGTTTATTTCCATGGCTGATAGCAAAATCAGGATGCCAAAAGAAAGATTTGTCTCCTCTCATCTTTTACTACTCTGAGTACTTCATAGTTATTTTTGAAAAGTCAGAAAATGGCTGGAAAAAGAAGATGGATTATATCCTTGCATTGCTCACTGGGCTCATGCTTTGTTAGTCAATACTGAGAGTCTGGTTCCTTTTCCTAATTCCTAACAGCAATGATAGGTTAGTTCTTGAGATAAACATCCTGATAACTTATGGCATTAATAATAATATTAAAGAAAAAATATATAAACTATGCCATGCACCTGATACAGGATTCTCACAACATCACAACAGCCCTACAGCCCTACAGCCCTACAAAATGAAATATATGATTGTCAAAAAAAACCCAGCCTGGGCAGTATATTGACATGCCCAGGTTCTTCTTTGTGAGCAGGATGGATGATCAGCTGTATAGAAGGGGCTTACTGTGACTAGTTAGTAGATCTTAAAAGCTTCAACACTCCGTATTAGAGGGAATAATCTCTGTTCATCCTCAGTGCAAGCAGAGGAAGGGACTAAACACGTGGAAGGACTCTGGATTCTGTTTACATGCTTTTGGATGTAGCTAAAGCTTGACTGGATAGTTCTGTCTGCATCATACTGCCGGTTAGTAGGGTTTGTCTACAGGCTGTGAATTCAGTTCAGATTACTTCTAAATATGTTAGAGATTGAGACTCAGGTTGAAGAAGCAGAATTCATTGGCTGGGGCATGTTCTCATAGCAGATTGCCCAACACACAAGAGAACAAACCTCTGTCCAAGTCCACAGTACATCTCTTAAAGCAAGGGAAAAGTGTGAAGCCACACTGTTCACCAGGAAAAGACTGTGGCTAGAGTATGCAGATTTAATTCTTTTACAAAGGAATAAAAATTGGACTCAAATTAAGACCATCCCATTAGCGGGTTTTCTTTAATTACTTTCATATCCTTAGCTCTTTTTCAGCCTTCTTATCTTGATTCTAGATGGATATATCCATCACCTCCAGTCATTTGGTTTTTAATATCTGAGCTGCTCCCTACTGTCTCAGTTTTCCAGTTTTACTTTCCTTGAAATTTCCCTGGTGCCTAATACAATAACACTCTCACAGAGAGCATTCAGCAAATGGTGTTGACTGCCTGCCATCTTTTAAAAGCACATCTGGATATACGCTAAGTGCACCTGGCAATATTGCACTGACTTGTTAGTAACCTGACTTAACCCAGATGGCCCAAAGATTGTAACCACTGTTACCTGAACGAAAGGCCTCTGGTAACGTCATCATCTGTCTCTCTTCAAATTTATTCAGAAACACCATGAGCAGAAGTTGGACACTACTCTGTTTCTCCAGGTACATACTCACCTATATTTATGGATCTTGATTTCTTTCTTACTTTCCGAATGACCACAGAGAGGGATTAGATTCTGTTCTGTGCATCTGTCTGAAGGAGCCAGCTAATATTACTTATTATTAGACTTGGTGAGACTCTGCGGCGAGCACCACTGGATAATTAATAGTGTTATCTCAGCAACTCAGTCACCTTGCCAAGTAGTTTAGCATGAACTTTTGACTCCCCAGATCAAACATAAGCCTGATATGCTAAATGACTTGGCCATCTCCTGACAAATCCCATGGTGTGCTGTTCTATTCACCATGTGTGATGGTCTCAGAGCTCAGTGTTATCTGCTTGACAGCTCATATAATATTTACAGGTTGTTATTCGTGAGGAATTTTAGTTAGCCATAAAGATTTTCACAGCTATGGCAGACATTAGAGATCTCATTCATCACTCTTGTGACCTTCCCCTCTGGAATGTAGCCCATCTGTCTCTGCTATTGAAATCTTTATGGAAAATCAGCCCATCTTTGAAAGTTTAGTAAGTGATCCTAAACTTTTCCTTGAATCTTTACTTTTGATATATGACACAGACATATGAAGCACTATGCTGATTTTAATTTAATGTTTTGAAAAGCATTAAATTTAACTCTCCCTTTCAGATAAGTGACAGAAAACATACAGGAACTATATGCATCACATCAAATGAAAATAGAAGCCATACAGAAAGCAATTGGGAGAAATGATACATAGACATACTTGCAGCTTAATAACTATCTGAAAACTTAAACAGTGGATTGCAGTCTCAATGATGGCTTCAGAAAGTTAAAACAGAAATAAGTCCTTCATGTAATCGTATATCACAAAGCAGGCCCTCGTGTGAAAATTCAGTAAAGGCATCGGCTGAACAGGCTACTTTGCAGAGCTGTGGAGAAAGAATAACCTACTGTCTAACATTGTCTCTCTTCACTTAACACTTCCTTCATTTCAAATGCAACTTTCCAATGCTTGATCAGGGCCTAGTCTAGCTACTGCCCCTTGGTATGCTTCCTTCTTCAGCCCCAGTGCTATGCCTCTACCTTCACCACTTTCTACCTGCTCTAGTCATGTCCCCTATGCTCAAAGCATCAAATGCCTCTTCTAAAACTTGGGCCCATTGGAATCTCTGTTACTCACACTCACAAGCTAGGATTTCCTTATGGTTAACTCTACCTAGTTCAAGTGGCTGTGCTATGTTTTGGTTGTGGTTCAATTGCTACCACAGTGTACAAATATAGTGCTCACACTTTCTCCAGTGATGAACAGTATACTAATACTTTTATCTTTATTCTTTTTTTAGCCCATCTCAAAGTTTTAAGAGCACTGTAGAAACTACTCTACACTGTATGCCTCTATAGTTCATTCACCTAAGACAGTGGAATCTTTGTACCCATTAAACATCAACACTCCCTTTCCTCCTACACTATGACTGGGCTAGCACCACTCTATTTTGTTTCTGTAAGATTTACTTATCGTAGGTAAACAAACCATCCTAAACAGCCTGATCTTATCTATGATGCTCACTGCTGTGAGATACCTTATAAAAGTAGAATGGTGCAATATTTGATCTTTTGAAGACACATCTTCAAATTCTATTCACACTGTCATAAATGATAGATTTTCATTCATTTGTATTTGATTATCTCATGAGGCAAGGTCCTATTCTACATCCCAGGCTGTCCACAAACTCTTGAGCTTCTTGCCTCAGACGCCCAAGTGATGGGATTATAAATGTACACTATCAAACCCAGTGATTTTCATCTGTGTTTGTTTGTTTGTTTTTACCTTCATAAAAGCTGGAGCCATCTGAAAAGAGGAAACCTAAAAAGAAAATGCCTCCATAAGATTGACCTATATGCAAGTCTGTATGGGAAATTTTATTGATTTATGATTATTGTGGGAGGGCTTAGTGAACCTTGAGCAATACCATACCTTAGCAGATGGTCCTGGCTTGGACAGGAAAGCAAGCTAAACAATCCATAAAGGGCAAGCCAGTAAGCAACATTCCTTTATTACCTACCTCTTCTTCAGCTCCTGCCTCCAGATTACTGCCTTGATCTCCCACCCTGATTTTCCTTCAGGGTGGAGTGTGACCTGAGATCTCTAAGCTGAAATAAATCTTTTCCTCCCTAAGTTACCACTGATCATGGTGTTTCATCATGGCAATAGAAAGCAAACTAAAATACTGCCTCCTTTAAAGCTAAATAATATTCGATCATATGGCAATGTATTGTGTACTTACAATTCTCTTTTACAACCTCCCCTAAAGAACCCAACCATTTTCATAGCTTCAATCATTATTCTAACACGTATAATCATCTCCCACTTGAGTTTGGAGGAAAATATCCATCTTCTAAATATTTAACATAATTATATCATTCATCAAAACTTTTATCCTAATTTAATTTTCTTCCAATGAACACTGTCTTTAATTGCCTAGTAACCAATTCATAAAATCATCTGTAATTTCTCACTACTTGTATAAATCACTGATGGTGTACTTCTCCATTCCACTCTTTTACCTTTAGTCTCAGTATATGATGTCAACAAAAAATAAACTCTAATTTGACAGCAATCTAAACATTATAACTCCTAATTATAACGAAACCTTTATTACAAAGGAATCTATAAAAATGGACTATGCCCTTCTATTTTGTACTTATATGAGGTATTTCATAATAAGCAACTTTACAGAAGCAGAAAGTAGAATGGGGTAGCCACAGTATGTGGCTAAGAGGAACTTAAAAGATATGATTCAATGGGTACAAAATTTCAGTAACTTGAGATGAATTGACATAAGAATATTCTGGGCTGGCGGTGGTGGTGCACGCCTTTAATCCCAGCACTTGGGAGGCAGAGGCAAGCAGATTTCTGAGTTCGAGGCCAGCCTGGTCTACAGAGTGAGTTCCAGGAAAGCCAGGACTATACAGAGAAACCCTATATTGAAAAAATCAAAAAACAAAAAACAAACGAACAAACGAACAAAAAAGAATATTCTGTACAAAAGTGTCCATAGTTGCTATTGCATTATTGTGTTCTATAGAATGTTTACTGCACAAAATATAGGCTAATGGTTTTATCATTAATGCTGATGAAAGATCTGTTAAACAGATGCAATTTCTTTGAAAAGACAGAGAGGTGAAAAGAACAGCCATGAGCTCAGGAAGCTGGGTAGGATTCAAATGCACTTTTTTTATTATACTTTATACTTCATGTAACACATGCAGACTAGTTAGCAAGGGATAGAAAGATGGCTTAGTGGTTAAAAGCACAAACTACTCTTCTAGAGAACCAGAGTTCCATTTCCCAGCAATGATATAGAAGCTCACAACCAAGTAACTCCAATTCCAAATGATCCAGTTCCCTCTTCTGACTTTTATAAGACCACACACACACATACACACGCACAGCCATTCACACAAACATGATAAAATATATATATATATATTTTAAAACCAGTAATTATTAGTAGATTCAAGATCTGATGGCACATACTTTCTAACTGTGGCAGGGAGATTTATTCTATAACTATTCAGATAATATCTTATAGATATGAGATTATAAACATCATTTGTAAAATGATGAACATTTGCAAAGTATTTCCATATTATGTGACATTTTGTATCCTGACATGTTATAAAAAGGAGATATATCTATTCCCATTCTACATACTCAGAAGGAGAAAGAAGTAAGACTTAAAAGTAATGAAGTGTGGTGATAGCCTCAGGAATAAAATCTACTTTTTCAGAATTTCTGCCATGGAAATTCCACATGACCTCAAAACTCAGGACCTGACAATGGAATAGAAAGTTAAGTAGCCTATATTCCTTTTGCCATTCAAGGAGTTTATATTATTTTAGGAGAAAAGGGACACATGAGAGACATATATCCTTAGTCCACTATCTTAAATAGTATACCAATAGATAGCATTGGCCTAAAAAATATTTTTTCTCTTTCCACACAAATCAATAAAGACTTCTGGTAATCGTGTCATGTATATAAATTGTCTTTATAATGTCTGTCTTAGTTAGGGTTATCATTGTGGTAAAACACCATGACCAAAAGCAACTTGGGGAAGACAGGGTTTATTTAGTTTATATATCCACACCACTGTTAGTCATTTTCAGGACAGGAACTCAAACAAGTCAGGAATCTAGGGACAAGACCTGATGAAGAGACCATGAAGGGGAGCTACTTACTGGCTTGCTGTTCCTGGCTTGCTCATTCTGCTTTCTTATAGAATCCAGGACCACCATCCCATGGATAACACCATCCACCTCCCCATCAATCACTAATTTTAAAAAATTCCCTACAGGCTTATGTTCAGCCTGATCTTATGAAGGGTTTTTCTAAATTAAAGCTTCCCCCTCTCCAGTGATTCTAGCATATGTCATTGGCCTGAAACTATCCAGCACAATATTCACAGCCTTTAATGAAATAAATATACTTCTGGGAATGTTTGTTAAGAAAATTAACAAAAATGTATGTAAAGGTTTATCTTAAAATCGTCATTGTGGCCTTGCATTTTAAAACTCAAAACAATATAAATATTCTTAAAGAGAAATTTCCTCTATAAATTGTGGTATACCCACTAATGTGGATTACATATATTAATGGCATTTCATTCCTACTATAAGCTAGGTATGGTGCTACAAGTCTTGTGAGGTTCAAACAGGAAGATTAATGTAAATTTGAGGCCAGACAGGGCTATATAGCAAGAACCTGGCTCAAAAAAACGAACAAAATGTCTGTTTTAACTCAGGAAACATACCATTAAACATTCACTTTAAAGAAATGTAAAGCCATGCTTATATCAAAGCATGCACACAGATGTTGGTACAAGATTTGCTTATGTTTGCCAAACATTGAAAGTCACCTAAATGTCAGATTCAACAGCTAAGTGGCATATCCATTATCTATCCATAATGAAATATTATTTATCATTTAAAAGGAACAAATTGTTGACACATAAAATGACACAGATGAATCTCAAATGCAAAGTGACAGGGACATAGCATACTCTCTGCTGTTTTTGGGTTGTTGTTGTTGTTGTTGTTGCTGCTGTTGTTCATTTGGTTGGTTGGGTGGTTTTGCAGGAAGGAGTTGTAATATAATTGTCTCTTTCAGTGCTGAACACTCTGTATGAGATTTTTTTTATCACACTACCTGGAATAGTATAAAAATATAAAAGTATTGATTATTTATTTCTGAAATTTTGTATTCAATATTTTTGGACCATGGATAAATATAAGTAACTATGAGTTACAGAAATCTAATAATAGAAAGCAAAAACTGTAGATTAAGAGTGTGATGGGGTGAAGGGACTAATATACAAGGAGGAAGTTGACAACAATCATCATTGTCACTGAATTGCAGTTCCAAATACATGAACAGTAAGTGTTAGGGTCATGTAAGAAGGCTTTGGGAAGAGGTATGAGGTGAAGCAGGAAAGAAAAATCCTTGGATACAAAGGTTAAAAAAAACAGAAAATATATTTAATTAAAGAAAACAGGGACCCCTAATGAGTGTTGAGGTGAACAACAAAAGAAAAAAATAAATCACCTGCTGAAGATGAAAGGAAAGCAAATGAATGGGACTGGATGGACAAACGATTATATGTAACAAGGGACATTTTTAAGATTTTTTAACACCCTGGGTCCTATTTGTATTGTCCATAGACTCATGGATATAGGGTCATTCATTGGAGCATGGCAGACCTACTGAGGTGCCACACCCTTAATAAAAACTGATTCTCCCTCCTGCATCTGCCATCAGCTGCCAATAAATCCTCAGTGAGGAATGAGAGTTTGTGAACTCCTCCTCTCCACACTGCAATATTGACTGGCTTGATCTTTTTGTTTTGTTTTTTAAAACTTTTAACTGATTATTCATGAGTTTTACATCATGCTTCCCAGCCTCACTCATCTCCCTGTCCCCTCATACCTTTTTGACCTTGCAGCAACATCCTACCCCCAAAAAGAAAACAGAAGAGAGGGAGACAGAGACAGAGGGAGACAGAGACAGAGACAGAGAGAGAAAAGAAAACATCTCACCGTGGAAGCTGTAGTATGTCACAGTGTGTCCCACAGGATACCCCTCTGTGAATACATTGTCTCTTAAAAATGTTCATCACAATAAGTCATTGGTTTGGTTCAAGATCTCTGACTTCGGTGACACCATCAATATTTGATCCTCACTGAGACTCCTCTTTGTTTTATCCCCCTGTTCTTTCCCTGTGTCATGGAGATCCTGCAGATTTGGGTCATCAGGACTGACCCTTCCTCACTTCCCAACCATTCCCATATGATATAGATTTTAGGACAGGCCATCTCAGAGCCCTGGATCTGGGCCTGGGTAGATTGCCTACCTGATCTCTCTCTCTCTTCTGCATCATCAGGATGAGCTCTCCAGCACTGCTCTAGCTAGGCTACCCAATGCTGCCATGAGCAGGAGGCAGGGTCAACTCTCCTGCTCTCATGCCCTCCTGGATTGTGCACCTGCACCCATGCCTCCAGAGCCAGTTCCACTGTGGTGCCCAGTCAAGACAAAAAACCCTCTCTCTCAAGTGCTGCAGCCTGTAAGGGACAGGTCCAGCTCACCAACTCTCATGACCCTGTGGGCAACTTTCCCAAATGCCACAGGCAGGGAGGGGTTATCACCTCTGCACTTGAGCCACACCACAGCAGAAGAGTGGTAAGGTCAGCTCTTCCACACTCATGTCCTTAAGGTCAGCTCATGTACACCTCAGACATCAGTGTCAGCTCCACTGTGCTGCCTGGGCAAGGTGGAGGGGCCATAAGTACCATATCCAGTTATGGGCAGGGCCACTTCGGTATAATCCCTGGACACATACATGACCCCTGACAGCTGCCCTAACCAGGGACATCTCCATGTTCTCTAGTGGTAATGAGCCACAGACATCAACACCAAACACTGCCACTGCATAGCCACAGACTCAAACATAGTCCTCAGTGGCAGATCGAGCTATGATCTCACCATGGCCCAAGGTGGCTGGTCTGGCCACTCACAACAGGGTAGTCCTCTCTACCCTCAAGTCTCCAGTTCCATCTCTCCTCACAATGCTCAAGATGTTCCACTTCTCTTTCTTTCCCATCTGACCACCAAATACTTACACATTGTGGTGGCTCCATCTGCAGGTGGCCATGTAGTTGGCGGTCCCCTGGGTATATTATTCATTATTATATATTATATTGTATCACATTATTATATTTAGAACATGTTTTATTATTTTTTTCCTTTTTTTCTTTTTTTATACTCCAGATTTTATTCCCCATCCTGGTCCATTCTCCGACTGTTTTACGTCCCATACCTCCTCCCTGCTGCCCTGTCTCCAAGAGGATGTCTCCACCCACCCACACCCCACCAGAACTCTAATCTCCCTGGGGCTTCTAGTCTCTTGAGGGTTAGGTGCATCTTCTCTGACTGAACACAGACCTGACAGTCCTCTGGTGTTTATGTGTTGGGAGTCTGATATCAGCTGATGTATGCTGCCTGGTTGGTGGTCCAGTTTTTGAGAGATCTCATGGGTCCATGTTGAGACTGTTGATCCTCCTACAGGGTCGCCCTCCTCCTCTTCCTCAGCTTCTTCCAACCTTTCCTTAATTTAACCACAGGAGTCCCAGTCTTATGACCATTTGGATGTAAATATCTGCATCTGACTCTTTCAGTTGCATGTTGGGCCTCTCAGAGGGCAGCGATACTAGGCTCCTGTCTGTAAGCACACCATAGCATCAGTAATAGTGTTAGGCCTTGAAGCCTCCCCTTGAGATGGATCCCAATTTGAGCCTGTCGCTGGACCTTCTTTTCCTCAGTCTCTTCTCCATTTCCATCGCTTCTTTCAGACAGTAACAATTATGAGTCAGAGTTTTGACTGTGGAATAGCAACCCCATCTCTCTCACTTGATGTCATGTCTTTCTGCTTGAGGAAGGCTCTAAAAGTTCCCTCTCCTCACTGTAGCTCATTTCATCGAGGGTCCCTCCCATTGAGCCTGAGAGTCTCTCACCTCCCTGGTCTCTGGTACATTTGGGAGGGTCTGCCCAACCTCCTACCTCCCAAGGTTGCTGGTCTCCATTCTTTCTGCTGGCCCTCAGGACTTCAGTTCGTTTGCCCCACCCAATACTAGATCATGTTCTCCTCTCCCCCCAGAGTCCCCTTTCCCTCCCAGGTCACTCCCTCTCTCCCCCTTGTGGTGGCTTTCTTCTCCTTCCCAAGTGTAACTGAAGCATCTTATATAAGTCTTGTGCAGGCAATCACAGCTGCATAAGTGTAATGATTCTGTCATGTCCAGAAGACACTATTTTGTTCTCATCTTGGTGGACTTCTAGCTCTAATAATCTTTTCTCTCCGTCTTCCCCTGTGGTTCCTGGGCCTTGAAGGGAGGGCATATTATACAGTTGTACCTTTTAGTGGTAAGTGCTATGCAAACACTTATTCTCTGAACTTTGACCCTTGTAAATCTCAATGTTAACCACCATCCAATGCACAAAAAAGAAAAAGCTCCTTTGATGAGGATGAGATCAGTACTAATATATGTAGAAATACAAATTTAGAAGGCAGTTTGATATTAAATCACATATCCAAATAATAATACTAGTACTTCTAGTATTAATAGTATCTCTAGGACCTATGAACTTCCTAGTTCATAATTACTTTTAGTTATGTTAGTTACTTTTCTGTTATTGTGATAAAACACTATTCTCAAACCAACTAACAAAGGGAAGTTTTTAATTTGGTTTAAGATTCCACAATAGCAGAGTGAAGACATGCTGGTAGGAACATCTGAAAACTCATATCTCAAACCACAGGCAGGAGGAAAAGAACAAATTGCACAGAGCATATGACATTTGAAACCTCAAAACCCACCCCCATTGACACGTATTCTCCAACAAGGCCAGACTTCTTAATCCTTCCCAACCAGTTCCACCAATTAGAGGTCTAAGTATTCAAACATGAATCTATGACAACCATTCTCATTCAAACTACCATAATAAACATGAATTCTTAACCAGATTTATAGTGCCAGGCATGAATTTTTTCTAGTGTAGTAGGCCTTAAATACAATCAGAAAATGATCTGCTATCCTTTATTACATTCATGTTAATATTATAATTATATATTTTGCACATTAAATAGCATGCAATCCAGAGTACAGAAAAAGGAGTTTCCTTTCTCTTTCATGAATCATCTATTTGAATTCAGTTTGAATAACATTCCAAAATTACTATCCTTTACTTATTTAAGAAAGTATCCTTAAATATGTTATTTTATTTGGCCTTCATGGTTTCATCATCTGAAAATGAAAATAATACCTACACAACAGTTTGCTGAATATCCAATGAGCTAGTTTAGGTCATGTTTCAAGCATATAAGATAATTTCAATAACTCATATTCCTCCCCTGTACCCATGGCCTCTATATCAAGCATTCTCTATATAAGTACATTGCTCTGAAGGGCAAAAATTGCTTCTAAGGAATGAGAAAAAATGTCATAACTACTTGTAATATATAAATGCACATATATTGTGTCTGTGGTATTTGGTATTAGAACTGTATGGACTCTAGAATAGTTAGAAAATAAAAGTCTAGGAAGTATTGTGGGAAGAGTGGACAAAAGGTTAATAAACATTACTCATTCCATCAATGTAAAATGTACCCATAAAAGCACTACTAGAATTTGGATACTTCTGAACAGCTAAGTACCAGTGACTCACTGATTGGCCTTTGAAGTCTTTCTCTTTATTGTTTTTTTCCCTTTTTCTTCCTTTATTTTTGGTGGCAATGGTCAATGAGTCCAACATGTTGCATGTACTAGACAAGTGTCCTGCCACTAAGTTATACTCCTAATGCCTTTCTTTTAACTTAGAAGTTAAATTTTCTGTTTTATCTCCAGCGAAAGCAACTCTTTTTTACATTTCTCTTCTTTTTCCCACATTGTATTGGCTTTGTTTTGACCCAACCATGTTATCTCAAGCTCCAAGAAAAGTCAAAAGGTTAACGATTGCCTTTGAATTGGAATTCCAGAGAGTGCTCTTTGGCATGGTTCATAACATTAGCACTCTTTTTAATTTTCTCGTAAAGCCCCTCTGTCAATTAAAATATGGTTTTACACTGGGGTGCATCTCTTGGCACATTGTGTTCATTGTGCATCAAAAGATATCAAAATAGTGTGGCCCATGTTTGTGATTTTCAAATCACCTTGGGCACGATATTGAATCACGGCACCTCGAGAGAGTAAAACATTTGAAGGTAGAATTGCTATTCTTTCTTGTTTTTAATAACATGCTGCATCTGTAAAACAGGGAGAAATTCAGAGGTTGACTTTGAAATAAATAAATTCATGAGTAGTTTACTATTTAAATTCAGTAGACAATACCCCATGGTGCTGGTGCTGTATGATAATGAATGATTTTTCCACCAGAAAATGTGGATTACCAATCCCCATCGGAATTACACATAGTAGTTATGGAAACATCTGTATAATAAAATGGTAAAGGACAGCCTGGTGTCATATAAAAACTATTTGCCAATAAATCTGCTTCTGGTGGGCTACTAAAAATGGACACATCAGGCATAAAGTGTGTGTGTGTGTGTGTGTGTGTGTATTATGCCAGCCAGCTTTGCAAAGGATGACTGGCTTCCACTGGTGCACTGAGATAAGAAACAGCTCCAGTTGGCATCAGCAGTACTGCAAGAAATGAAATGATAGTTCTGGAGGGCACACATATGAGAGTTACCCCATTTTTGATTGAGGTTTGAATAGATGTGAGGCCAGAATCAGCTAGTAGCTCTAAATGAAACTGCCAACATCCCTTTAACATTCTCTCTTCAGAGGAATGCCAAGTCCAGTCCTATAGAAACATCATTCAACTCGATTATTTCTACAGCAACCACTTCAGTCCAGTTTCTAGTGGTGATGGAGCAAAGAAGGAATGGGAGGAGGCTGTTGACTTTTCTTGTTTTTAATTGCATAAAAAGCATTTTAGGGATTCAAACTATGACTGAAAAGTAGTTGGCTTGGGTGAATTAATAAACAATGAGTGAAAGGGGAAACATCTTCCATGGATGAAAAGTGCACTAAATCTCACCACGAGACCTATTTGATTGGTCTACATGAAAACAAAAGAATTTTGTATTGATTATGTTTTAAGGAGAAACAATTAACAATAAAGAAGTGTAAGTAGGAAATAGAAGTTCTTACTGGGGTGAGAGAGATGAATTAATATTTGGGAGCACAGACCTGAGCTCAATTTTCAGTCTCTACATGTTAGCTCACAACTGTCTGTAACTCCAGTTGCAGGGACTACCCACCTCTAGCATTCATGAGCATCAAGCATACACACGGTGCAGACATTGTGTACAAGCAAACCACCCGGCCCCATAAAATTTTTAAAAGTATTTTAATGTTCTTATTTAACTGGAACTTAGATTTCTTTTTTTCTTTGAAAAAACTTTTCCAATTATTTAATAAGCATATTTTAATAATTTCTCTGGCACATACATGATTCTTTTTTATCTTAATGTTAGACAATGTAAAGTGAATCATAGACATTTTAAGGAGATCTGACTGTTAGCTCTGCTGCATACCATGGATTCTCTTGCAGATTATGCAGCTGATGATTCCTTCTTCCTTTTGATTTTTTGATACCACGTCTTCTTATGTAGTCCAGGCTGGCCGCCATCTTCACCTCTTTGGGCATAGCAAGTCACTTAGCCAAGCTGTATAGCATATAGAACGATCCCCACAACACTTTCCTCTAAGAGATGCCTAAGAATAGTCTAGAAGGCCAAGCAGTGGTGTTGCATGCATTTAATCTCAGCACTTGGGAAGTAGAGACAGGTAGATTTCTGAGTTTGAGGCCAACCTGGTTTACACAGTGAGTTCTAGGACAGCCAGGGCTACTCAGAGAAACCCTGTCTCAAAAAAAAAAAAAAAAAAAAAGAATGATCTAGAAAAACAAACAACTTTCTGTGACAGGAGGGCATACCTTGTCCTCAGAGTCAGAAAAATTTTTTGATACATTAGAATAATAACTAGGAAAAACAATGAGAGAAATTATGATGCCTTAATCCTTGGAGTCCTTTAAGGATTAGACTTTCTTTTGTCAGTGTAACCATTCGTAGCTCCCAGCCAGCAAGGGTGAGGCCACCAAATGCTCCCTAGAGTTCTGCTCTTCCTTATATACACACACTGCACAATTGTCAAGAAGATTCTTTAAGCAGCCCAGAGCTGGAATCACTACCTCTCCATTATGCTTCCTTACCAGAGCAGGCTTGGACTGGTAGAATCTCATAACATCACATTTGATCAGGTAGGGTGAGGAAGCTAAGTCATGTTTTGAAATAAAATATTATTTACAGTACAAACCAATCAGGGTCAAAGAGCTGTATCCTAAAGACAAAAAAAGCAGGGAGGGGGGCAAGAAGACAGTTGGTGAGAATGGCAAAAGCAGGGTGGAAAGGCAAGAAGAGGAGGCAAGGTGAAGAAAAATGAAAAGAATAGACAAAGGAAAGAAAAGTGGAAGACTGGGGAGTACTTCAAGGCAGCAGCTAAGTGGTTTTTTCTCTCTCCATTATGGATTTCTGTCTGCCAAAAGGATAAAAGCATAATTACCTGCTAAATACAAATCCATTTCTTATATCATTTAAATGACACATCTCCAAGGGACAAAGCCTGGTTAAAGGTAGGGTAATGCAATCCCTCTATTACACTATATAAAACAAAGAAGCTGGAGTTTCATTACCCTTAAATTGTCTGGCATGGGGAAAGTTAACTTTTATTAGAAGCTGTTCTTTCATATTCTACAGTGTAGTCAAGGATATATTAGCTTTGACGTTTTCTT
>JADRCC010259750.1:1109-11602 GCA_019843855.1 Hylomyscus alleni | reverse complement strand
ATCTGTATCACAAGAACTTCAAGTCTCTGAAGAAAGAAATTAAAGAAGATCTCAGAAGATGGAGAGATCTCCCATGCTCATGGATTGGCAGGATTAATATAGTAAAAAATGTCATCTTGCCGAAAGCAATCTACAAATTCAATGCAATCCCCATCAACATTTCAAACCAATTCTTTATAGAGTTAGAATGAGCAATTTGCAAATTCATCTGGAATAACAAAAAATCTAGCATAGTGAAAACTATTCTAAACAATAGAAGAACTCGGGAATCACCAACCCTGACTGCAAGCTCTACTACAGAGCAATTGTGATAAAAAAAAAAAAAAAAAAAAAAAAAAAAAACTCTGCATTGTATGGGTACAGTGACAGGCAGGTAGGTCAATGGAATAGAATTGAAGATCCAGAAATGAAGCCACACACCTATGGTCACTTTATCTTTGACAAAGGAGCTAAAATCATCCAGTGGACAAAAGACAGCATTTTCAACAAATGGTGCTGGTTCAACTGACAGTCAGCATGTAGAAGAATGCAAATCGATCCATTCCTATCTCCTTATACAAAGCTCAAGTCCAAATGGATCAAAGACCTCCACATAAAACCAGATACATTGAACCTAATAGGAAAGAAAGTGGCTAAGTGCCTTGAGCACATGGGCACAGGGGAAAATTTCCTAAACAGAACACCAATAGCTTATGTTCTAAGATCAAGAATTGACAAATGAGACCTCATAATATTGCAAAGCTTCTGTAAGGCAAAGGACACTGTCAGTAGGTTAAAACAGCAACCAACAGACTGGGAAAAGATCATTTCCAACCCTATATCTGATAGAGGGCTAATATCTAATATATACAAAGAACTCATGAAGTTAGATTCCAGAGAACCAAATAGCCCTTTTAAAAATGGGGTACATAGCTAAACAAACAATTCTCAACTGAGGAATACCGAATGGCTGAGAAACACCTAAAGAAATGTTCAACATCCTTAGTCACCAGGGAAATGCAAATCAAAATAGTCCTGAGATTCCATCTCACACCAGTTAGAATGGCTAAGATCAAAAACTCAGGTGACAGCAGATGCTGGAGAGGTTGTAGAGAAAGAGGAACACTCCTCCATTGCTGGTGGGTTTGCAAACTGGTACAACCACTCTGGAAATCACTCTGGCAGTTGTTCAGAAAATTGGACTTTGTACTACCTGAGGACCCAGCAATACCACTCCTGGGCATATATCCAGAAGATACTCCAACATGTAATAAGGAAACATGCTCCACTATGTTCATAGCAGCCTTATTTATAATAGCCAGAAGCTGGAAACAACCCAGATGTCTCTCAACAGAGGAATGGATACAGAAAATGTGGTACATTTACACAATGGAGTACTACTCAGCTATTAGAAACAATGAATTCATGAAATTCTTATGCAAATGGATGGAACTAGAAAATATCATCCTGCGTGAGGTAACCCAATCACAATAGAATACACATGATATGTAGTCAATGATAGGTGGATATTAGCCCAGAAGATCGGAATACACAAGACCACATGAAGCTCAAGAAGAAAGAAGACCAAAGTGTGGATTCTTTGATCCTTCTTAGAAGGGGGAACAAAATACCCATGGAAGTAGTTGCAGAGACAAAGTGTGTAGCAGAGACTGAAGGAAAAGGCATTCAGAAACTGTTCCACTTGTGGATCCATCCCATATACAGTCACCAAACACAGACACTTCTGTGGATGCCAACAAGTGTTTGCTGACAGAAGCCTGATAAAGCTGTCTCCTGAGAGGCTCTACCAGTGCCTGACAAAGACAGAGGTGGATGCTCTCATTCAACCACTGGACTGAGTACAGAATCCCCAATGGAGGAGCTAGAGAAAGGACCCAAGGAGCTGAAGGGGTTTGCAGCCCTATAGGAGGAACAACAATATGAACTAACCAATACTGCCAGAGCTCCCAGGGACTAAACTACCAACCAAAGAGTATACATGGTAGGACCAATGGCTCCAGCTGCATATGTAGCAGAAGATAGCCTTGTTGGTCATCAATGGGAAAAGAGGCCCTTGGTTCTTTGAAGGTTCTATGCCCCAGTGTAGGGGAATGCCAGGGCCAGGAATAGGGTGGTGGTTTGGTGAGAGGGGGAGGTGAAGGGGATAGGAGTTTTTCTGAGAGGAAACCAGGAACAGGGATAACATTTGAAATGTAAATAAAGAAAATATCTTATAAAAAGATATGAAAAATAGGGGCATAAAATGCCACATTGTATTTTACTTTGTATTTCCTGACATATGTGCCTTTTTTCATGTGAAAAATTTCTCTCTTTCTTTTTGCTTCTCTCTCCCTAAAATTAGTCTTTCCCTTCTATCCCTCTGTTAATAGGATGTTCCTATAATTAAAAAGTGAAATGACTAAGGCAGGCCAGTAACACAGGAGCTGCCAGGTGTTTCTCAGATGGTAGGACTGTCAAGGAAAAGATAAGAGCAACATCCTTCCTTTTCATAGTCTCCTCTACAATTTTCATACTTCTTTCTAATTTGCTTTTGCGGATGAAATGTAGTAAGTATACTTCTTTTTATCACTTTTTTTGCTTCTGTTACTTGGCACTTTTACTTCAAGTGAGATCAAGAGTTGAATACCTAGATTATTAGTCATTTATGAGAAGAGAAAGTCACTTCTTGAATGATGATCTTCAATAACTACAAATTAAGGGGAAAACCGCTTGCTTTGTGCTTTGTTAAGCATTATTCATTTCTCAGACTTGCCAACTTTTTCCAACTTAGGAGTTCATCAGAATTTTTTCCTTCTAATTATTACCTCTTGATTTTAAATATTCACTTAAATTCTGAATGACAGGATTTCACGTTAAATACTGAACTGTTAGCAATTGGCTAAGAGTGTGTTAAGTGCCTTCTAGGTCTAAGATTCAGTTTAATTCTATCTTCAATTGTATGATTCTTCTTAAGGCACAAACATTGTGGATCTGGTAGAAGTTAACAGTAAAAATCATCATGATGTCTACAAATTCAAGCATGAGAGAGAACATCCCTATCTAGTGCACTGTTATATTTCCAGAGTATAGCCTAGCAACTGCTTTGCACACTTGATAGAAATCTGTGGATTGAGTAAATAAATGTTTTTCTCCATCAAGAAACAAATAAACAAAAAACAAACACCATCAACATAACAAACTTTTCAAATGACATATTGTTCATTTTCACTTTTCAGAACACAACAAAGAATACACTTAAAGCAGAGTGAGGTTTTATATTGAAGTACAGCAAGCAGCACATTCAGAAGGAATTTTGTGTGATTAGGTTATTACTGTAATAAATGATGTGATAAGAAGATATTACTCCTCCATTGGAATCACAACCTACATCAGGAAATGAGAGCAAAATAGTGTCTCAACAGAGCTGTTGCTCACTCATTTATTTATTGCTAGTGTTCTATGTTCGGACTATAGTAAGCCTTCACTTTATTGTGGTGGTTGGGTACTGTTTGTACTTTGATTACAATGAATGTTCAGTACCTAGGAACATATTCCTAAGAGGCTTAGAAGTAGGTTATTGTAAACACCAAATTATATATAATTATTTCCATAAGCATTTACTGACCACTTGTGTGGGCAAGTGTACTGTGTCTTACTGAATTCACCTGATCATTAGGAAAGAAACAGATTAGTCATCGAAGTGAGCAAAGGAAGAATAAACTTAATTCAGCCAAAGTAAAAGCACTTCATCTACCTTCTTCAATACATTTCAGAATATTTTTATTCACAAATGTATCCTTAAATACTTCAATATGTTGTAAGGAAAGAGAAAATGGGAAAAACATTTAAAATTTTTCGCTGGTTATAGTATTTAGGCATGTTTTTAAGTAGAGTAGAATACTTTAAGTACAGTCTCTTATTTTAGGCCTTTTCTTCTCTGAAAGATGTTTAGGTGATAATGTCATGAAATTACTTTCTGTCTTGTCAGGTAACACACAGGCCCTTCCTGACTTACATGGGATTGTAGTCTTCACTAAATCCCTGATCCCTGCTGCCCATTGGTCTTGTTGCTCAGTATCAGCAACAACTATGTATAGTATAAAATTTGATGAGAGTTTCTCCAAGTTTTATAATATTCTAAGGTCTGACATGATATTATCTTAGTCTTAATTACTAAAAAAAGGCTTGCCTTTTCCTTTCTGTTTTATGAGGTGAGGTAGGACCACCATCACAAATGTACAGTTAACCTGGGTGGTCACAGAAGATGACCCTCAGACAAGCTTAACATTCTTCCTATATTGAAATTCTTTATAATTTTTATCTTTCAACTTTTGCTTTATAAGTAAAATCCACTGAAACAAGTAAACATGCATATGAATAGCAACAATATAGCAGAAAAAGGGGAAAGCTTCTTATTTTAGTTCTTTTAAACACCTTTATAGTTTTGAGCATTTTCATTTTGAACTTGGTGCCACCAAAGATGTTGCCAGTTCGATTCTAAGGAGAGATATCTAAAACTACAATTTCAATTAAGAAGAGTCAGGAGACTTTAACCTTCAATAATGATGGTGGAAAATTCAAAAGTTTTGCTATAGTGAATCTTCATGATAAATACAGTACCTATCTAGTATAGTCATCTAATTATTGCGTGGTATATTAATGACCATAATAAACTCTTCGCCAATAGGATTCTGAGTAAACAACTCTTCAGCTTCAGGCCTCTTCTCATTAAACTGCAATTAGTATGATAAATTGGAAGTGAGGTTATTTTTTCTGCAGGCACTATTAGTCCCACTTATTCATTAGGTAACAGGGGAAACTAGCAGAAATAAGAATTAAAAATGTTTAAATAAAAAGTAAAATGGTGGAGTTTGCTGTATTCTTCCCACTAGACCAAACACATCTAGTTCAAGTATGGTTGAACTATCAGTAACAAATAAGCAACGATATTAAATGTTAATATAATAGACATAGCTTTATGATTAAACACTCTCATTTCCTAGAAGGTCACAAGTGTGTGTCAAGATGGCTATAATTTTAAGAAAACCCTAATGGCAAATCTTATTAAAAGATAGCTGGTGTGGATTGTCTCTAAAATACTGTGCAATTTTAATCAAGTGAGAAGATCAGATTACAGCTGCATTGCTATTGGAGAAGGCTTTCATACAGATGGCTCTGCTGAAATGTAAAACAAAATAAGTTATAAAATTTGATTTTAATATTTGAAGATAAACTATAATTCAACAATTAGATTGTAGGACAATCTTTGTAACCTTGGAGTATATTAATTTAAACCTAAGTTTCTTTTGATAGGTTTCTCTTCCTGACTGTCAACTATTCCCTAAGACAAGACACATTTAAAATGTCATTTCAATAAATGAATTTTATACAAAATATCCTATAACAGTCTGTGATCATTTTATAATTTTAAATTCTCTTAATAAAAGCATCATTTACCACATTTCAATTTATTTGGTCAACTCTTTTTATTTGTTTGGTTTTTTGCTGTTTGTTTTAATTAGAAAAAGTATTGCTATATTTTTGGTTAGCCTGGATCTCACCATGTAAAAGAACTTTCAGCATGGTATAAGTTGTCATGGATTTGGTTGTATTGGTTCATCTTGAAGGCTTACTGCATATGTAATAATATGTTGCATCCTAATTTTGTATTCTTTTAAACAAAACACTAAAACAGAGTGTATAAATTGTATTTCTTAAAAAATGCCCACATTTTCACAGCTAGTTATGAAATGTTTCTGGGACCTATATCTAGCTACAAGCTCTCTACTAAAGTCACAAAACCAAGAGATTTCATCCTTTGTACTTGCTGTATTTAAGAGTTTTAAGTTAGGACTCATCTTGAAAGTTTCTTTTAAAAAAATCCTCTTTTTATAATTATTATTCTTCATCTTGTCAATTTTTCCTGTACAGATTCCCATCCCCATAGTCATTGTGGGCACTCACTGCCATCAATTTTGTTTCCTATTTAAGAATGTACCTCCCTTTTTCAGAAACTGTCAGTTCTAACATTACTGTTAATTTTCATATGTCTTTTAGTCACTATATCATTACTTTGATCTCTGTACATTTAACCATATAAAGTAAATGTAATTTAAAATTTAATGCATAATTATTTAACTGCATTTTATAAATTTCAAAATTAGCACCAATAGGGTTATGGGGGTAGCTCAATAGGTAAAAGCACAGGGGTCAAGACTAATGACCTCAGTATAAATTTTTAGAATCTACATAAAAGCTTGACATAGCAGAGCAAGAACATCCCTATGGAAAAATGGAAGAGAAGGCACAAAAGGATTATGAACCCTGTAGGTCAGATATCTTGGCTTATACAGTGATAGGATTATTCTCTCCCTCCTTTATGTGGATATATGCCAGATTAGACAAGATTAATAATAAATAAAGGCTGCACAAATTTGTACTCCCACTAGCAATGGAGGAGTGTTCCCTTTGCTCCACATCCTTGCCAGCATGTGCAGTAACTTTAGTTTTTGATTTTAGCCAATCTTACAGGTATAAGATGGAATCTCAGAGTCGTTTTGATTTTCATTTCCCTGATAACTGAGGACATTGAACATTTCTTTAAGTAGTTCTCAGCCATTAGAACTTCTTCTACTGAGAATTATCTTTTTAGTTCTGAATTCCATTTTTAATTTGATTATTTGGCTTGTTGGTGTCTAATTTCTTCAAACAGATAGATAGATAGATAGATAGATAGATAGATAGATAGATAGATAGATAGATAAAGACAGATAGATGGATAGATTAGATTTGATATTAATACTCTGTCAGATGTAGGGTATGTGAAGATACTTTCCAATTCTGTAGGCTCTATTTTGCCTTACTGATGGTCTCCTTTGTGTTTCAGCAGCTTTTCAGTTTCCTGAGGTCCCATTTATTAATTGTTGATCTAAGTGCCTGAGCAATTGGACTTGTGTTCAGGAAGTTGTCTACAGTATCAATGCATTCAAGGCTACTCCCCAATTTCTCTTCTATGAGATTTAGTATATACAGTTTTTTGTTGGATTCTTTAATGCACTTCAGCTTGAGTTTTGCACAGGATGATAAATATGGATCTATTTGTATTTTTCTATGTGCAGTCATCAAGTTAGACAAGCATCATTTGTGGAGGATGCTTTCCTTTTTCCACTGTATAGTTTTGTATTCTTTGTGAAAAATCAAGTATCTGTATATATGTAGGTTTATTTCTGAGTCTTGGATTTTACTCCTTTGAACACATATGTTTTTATGCCAATATCATGCAGTTTTTAACTCTGTAGTGCAACTTGAAATCAAGGATGGTTTGGTGATTTCTGAAAAAATTGGGAATAGTTCTACCTCAAGACCCAGCTATACCATTCCTGGCCATAAATTCAAATAATTCTCTATCACACTACAAGGACACTTGCTCAAATATGTTCAGAGTAGCTCTACTCATAATAGCCAGAAACAAGAAACTACCCATATATTCCTCAAAAGAAAAAGGGATAATGAAAATGTAGTATATTTATACAGTAGAATATTACTCAGCTATTTACAACAAAGACATTATGATGTTTTTGGTAAAACTAGAAAATATCATCCTGAGTGAGGTAACCAGAGCCAGAAAGCCATGCATGGTATATACTCAATGACAATAGCCATAAAAAACAGGATAACCATGCTATAATCTCCAGACCCAAAGAAGCTAAGTAACAGGGAGTGCCCAAGTGAGGTTGCTTGAATTTCACTCAGAAAGGGATATTAAATACACATCTGTAATGGAGGGAGGAATGGAACTATGTGGGAGAGGGAAGGGAAATGAAACTAGGGAATCAAGTGTGTAGATAGTGGCTGAGGGCTAGGGTGTTTGTGGAGAAGGCTAGAAAAGGGAATAAAAAATTAGTGGAGAACATCTCTGGAATTAGTCTAAGACCTGGAATTGTGGAACCTACCCTCAGTTTATAGGAGTGACCCTAGTTGAGACTCCTAGCAGTTGGGAATATGAAGACTGAAGTGTCCATCTCCTGTAGCCAAGTAGGACTTCCAGTGGAGGGAAGGAGATATCACCTTACTCACAAAACTTTCAACCTAAACTTGTCTTGCCTATACCATGTACGGGTTTAATGATGGAGCAGAGGTTGACTGATGGCCAATCAATGACTGGCTAACTTGAAATACACACTATGGAGGAGAGCCAACCCCTGACAGTGTTAATGATACCCTGTCATGTTTTCAGACAGGAGGCTAGCAAAACTGTTTTCTGAGAGGTTCATTCAGCAGCTGATAGAAACAGATGCAGAATTCCACAGCCAAACATTAGGTAGATCTTGGGGATACTTGTGAAAGATTGGGGAAGGTTTGAGGGAGCTGGAGGGGTCAAGGACAACATAAGAAGATTTACAGAGTCAAATAACCTGAGCCCATGGGTGTTCATAGAGACTAAACCACCAACCATTAAGCATGAATGGACTGGGCCTAAGTCTCCTACACATTGTTATAGATTACAGCCTATTCTTCATTTGAGTCCCATAACAATTGGAACTGAGGCCGGGGATGGAGAGGCATATCTGACACTGTTGCTTGCTTGTGGATCTCTTTCACTTAACTGGGCTTCAGTGGGAAAATATGAGCTTAGTCCTGCTGAGACTTAATATGCTAGGGCAGGTTGGTACCAACGTTGGTTCTTAAAGGAGAGGTGTTAGCATTCCTTCTAGACTCTGTTTACTGAAGAAGCTGACAACAGCCAGGTATGCCTGACTCACTATAAAAGGGGCTATTTGCCCCCTTTTCACTATCTTACTCTTTTACTTTCTTACCCTCTTACTCTATTCCCTCTCTGTCCCTTCTCTATCCATTCCCCTCCCCATCTCTCTCCGCATATTCATGGCTGGCCTCTACTCTCCCTCCCCCCTCCCCCCACACCTTTCTTTTCATTTTATTTTATTGGATATTTTATTTATTTACATTTCAAATGTTATACCTTTTCCTGTTTTCCCCTCTGGAACCTCCTATCCCCTCCTCCCTCCCCCTGCTTCTATGAGAGTACTCACCCACCCTCCCACCTACTCCTGCCTCCCAACCCTGGCATTCTCCTACACTGGGGAATCAAGCCTTCACAGGACCAAGGGCCTCTCCTCCTATTGATGCCCAACAAGGCCATCCTCTGTTACATATGTAGCTGGAGCTATGGGTCCTTCCATGTGTACTCTTTGATTGGTGGTTTAGTGCCTGGGAGCTATTGGGATGGGAGTCTGGTTGTTGATATTGTTTTTCTTCCTAGGGGTTACAAAGCCCTTCAGCTTCTTCAGTCCTTTCTCACTTTTCAATTCCCGTCCTCATGCCCTAAATAGACTCTATTCCATACTATACCCATTGTATGGCTGGTAAATGAGGGGGAAGGGATACCTCAGCATAGACCAGCAGAGGCACCGCTTTCCAACTCACCATACCTCACTCTACCAAACATATCCCTGCAGAGACTCAGATTTAGAAACTCACAGGTTCACATCTCCTGCTGCCTCAAGGAACAACCATCAAATTCATCACTAGACCTATCTACCCAAACACTTGAAAATTGGTAAGCTCCCTCCGCTCCCTGTTTCCAAGGATGGGTTGTTGATCTCACAAGCAACTTGTAGTGTCCTTAAGGATGGAGACATTCAGTCTTTATGATTGGTCTTCTCACTGAACCTTCTTTCTAGGACCTCTAACCCTGGGTGACCCCCTCCCTCTTGCTCTCCAGGAAGCAGTTCTCTCTCCTTGTTGAAAAAAATCCCAGGCCTGGACAAGGTAAACTGTTTTCCACCATCACTCAGGGCACTGGCCCAGATTTCGACTCCCATTTCACCAAGTGACTACCTGGTGATCTGGTCTAGTTACCTGCCACCTTTGCTACTAAATTTGTCCTCCAGACACTGAAAGGGACAGATTGCTAGCTCCTCCTCCTTTCACCCAGAGGTAAAGTTTTTGTAGCCATGCCTCATGCCACTAACCAATAACTCTACATGGTCGCTTAAAGGTTTTTACAACTTGCCAGTGATCCCTAGGCCTTTCGCCCTCATTCTCTCTCTGAGGAATATGGCCATCCACTCCACCTCCAAAGCTCTTATGCTCTGCCCAGGACTCTGCTCTGCTGAGCCTCTATTTGGTTCACTGCTGCATTCCAGCAGCCATCTGCTACCCCCACTCTTGTTCTGGTTACTGAGCTGCTTCTCAGCTCTTCACATTCTCTTTTGCTCCCTGCCCACCTGCACTTCTGCCACTGTCACCTCCTCTACCAACTCAACTCTGCCACTTGGGGCTCCATTGCTTCTGTGGCCACTGCTCACCACCCAACTGAGCTGCATGGCCCTCATACTGCATAGCTTAGATTTGATTCATCTGAATATTTGTCCTTGCTATGCTTCTCTTGTTCCATTCTAAGATACACAGCCAGCTCCATTCTAAGTTACAACATGTGACTTTCCTCCAGGCAGAGCTGTAGCATCAACACCATCTTAGATAAGGGCAGCCAT